>QNQO01010428.1:0-103996 GCA_003290165.1 Berberis thunbergii
TTTGGAAAGAAGACAAACACATTTTTCTCAACAAGTTTAGAAGTGTTCAACAATTAGTCATATAGAAATTAAAGTTCTTTTGTGTATATGAGGGGCATACAGGGGTATTTTAAAGATATTCCTTTTCTCTTATTGTATGCATGATTGGGCTTATATTTTAAAGGACTGATATTGGATGTTTTGTATATTTTGGTGTGCGTAGTGACTTTTTCTCATTGTCATGCTCTTGCTTGACTAATAGAAATTTTCTTCATAATTTCTGCCGTTGTATTTAAAAAAACTAATAGGCATTTTCCAGCATATGTCCTAACTTATTGTGTACGATTTCTAAAGTAAAGTCATCCTATGAATTTCCTTGCAAATTCCGAAATACGATTTCAGAAGTTCAATCATCGTATGAATTTCCTCGCAAACTCTGAAATAATATTTTCGAAGTTTCTATCATCGTATGAATTTCCTCAATATAGTCTACATGTGCAATATTCTATGCTGTCTCAATCAGAATCTTTAATTTATATTACTGGGTTGTTCTTTTCGGTGTTCTTGTGGTTTTTGATACCATCAACTCATATTTTGCAGGCACTGCCACAAGGACAGGGGAAGTCGCATCTCATGGTTCCTATGCAAAGAACTGATTAGGCATTCTGCTCTGACTAATTTATCACTTTGAATTTATTGCAATATCGTGTTTGCACTCCATAATATATTTGATCTTTTTGGTTACTTGTGTTGCTGTCATCAATAGGATGGCAGAGTTGTCTATGTGAGGGGAAATTCTAAATGTTGAGGAAATGAGCGAGGGAAGTGAGGTGGCGGGGTGGGAGCCGTTCACCCCACTCGGGATGCGTGTTGACTTTTCGTGCGCACATCCCAAGCGGAGTGAATGGCTCCCTCCTCGCCACCTCACTCCCCTCGCTCGTTTCCTCGCCCATTTCCTCGCTGTGTAGAATCACTCTTATGTGAGAGTTCTTGTATATTTTGGGTGTTTTTTCAAAGTAGATTGATACCGGTGAATTCATTGACAAAGTTTATTCTATGAACTTGTTACTATTTAATATCCATTGTAATTGTTTTCCTCTAGATAGCCAAGATTTCATTGATAATTTGCGTGAAAGCAGTTAGTTACTAACTGCAGCAGTTCTGCGTTGAGGATCTCCTCTGACAGTCTACATTGGAAGCAAAGGCCTTTTATTTGGTCATGCGGTTTCTTTTTAGTTTTTACCATCCTCCCAACTTATTTTTAGGTGCTTAAACTCATCAAACTAGATTGGATGGTTTGGACCTGTAATTTTCTGGCAGATTGCAACAAACCGATTTGATGTATTCATGTAAATTTGTGATTGTGTATGGTTTATAAACACAAACTGAATTTGCAGATTCCAACATCAAACGATCCTAGTTGATACCTTAATCGAAAATCTCCAATGACTGCTAATTTGGCTTGCAAACCTAACTCAAGATTGGATTACCAGCTGTTTAGTAACCAGAAACCCATACCGTAGTGGTCGCCCAGTTCCTCAATCACAACTCTAATCAGATTAGCGAAGAAGTCTGGATGTGAAATTAAACAATTTTTATTTATTATTTCTTTTTAAGAATTTTCAAACAATAATAAAGAAGCAAATAAAAGCTACCAAAGTCACCAACACCTGTCCTATATCCTTTATCCTCTGAAACATTAAAAATTCCTCCAAAACTAAACTTGAGCCGCAAGTAACTTAGACCTATATTACAGGATCTCCCATAATTAGCAACAAATATCTTCTAAAACAAACTCACCTACTCCAAACCCCTCAAACACACAGCCAACGACTCTAATCTAATCCACAAACCCCTTATCTCACCCCTAGCTCCACTGTATCACTCAACTCTCCCTTCCAATACAGTATAAAAACCAGTCAGTCTCCCAATCAGAGAAGGACTCCTCTTACTTCTCCTTCCCAGAAAACTTCATAAAAATCGAAAATAGAAATCCAAAGCCAAAAAGTTTCCCCTTTCGTTTCGCTTATATATACAGAAGCGGGAAGCCAATGAGGATTTAGAGTCGCAAACGAAGAGGTCTCGTAGTTCCTCTCATAACCACGACGATTCCAACAATAGTTTCCAAACACTCTTCAACAATAGGTTCCCAACAGTCTCGCGTTCAAGACGATGAAGTCGTCTTCCAAGAAGAAGAAGAAGAACAGGAAGTTGTTCAAGAAGAACAAACATTAGTCGAATCAGTTGAAGAACCTGATGAAGTACTACCAGATGCACCAGAAGAAGATGAAGACGGAGATGGAAATCTTGATGATGATCATGATGAAGAACATGAAGGAGGAGGAGAAGACAATGTTAATGGAGAAGACGAGGAGGAGAACGAGGAATCAGACTACTACGATGAAGATGAAGAAGAAGAAGGAGCGAACGATTCAGCGGTGCAAACTGGTGATGATAATAGCGAAGTTGATGGTGGAGGTAGAGGAGGGAGGTTCAAGAAGTACTTAGCTTCTTTGACGGACGAATCGGATCCGACATCACAACTCGTGACATTAACTCAGCTATGTGAGGATTTATCTTTCTGCGAAGAAGGATCAGTGTCAAGCGCCTCGGCCGAGTCAGTTTCGCTGGTTCTTGTTACACTGGCGAACAGCGAGAATTCTGACATAATGTTGTTCGCAATTAGAGCAATTACTTATCTCTGCGAGGCTTCTCTGAAGGCACCGAGGTTTCTGGTGAAGGAGTATGTTGTTCCTACTCTGTGTGCGAGGTTATTGGCTATTGAGTACATGGATGTTGCCGAGCAGGTTGGTTTGAAGTAATGTGCTAGGTTTTTTTTTTTTTGGAGTAATTTGTGTTTGATGTTTAGTGTTGAAGCTGAAAATTTTGGTTTTGTTTACAGTGTATTAAAGCATTGGAGAAGATTTCGCATAGTTGTCCGACGGAGTGTTTGAAGGGTGGAGTAATAATGGCGGTTTTGGGCTTAATTGATTTCTTCTCAATAAGCGTTCAGGTGAGTGTTAATGAAGTTTGATTAAAAATTTAGTGAGCAGCAATTGCAAAACTTTGGACAATAAATATGAGCAATTTTGGAAAAAAATTTAAAGTCAGCTTTTGCTGCTTCAATTTATGGCACATTAATGAATCACTTATGAGGTATAGAGGATAATAATGATAATGTAGTATTTTTTTCTCAATTAACTATGACATATTTGGTTCGGATGCGAGTTGCACTTGCAGTTGTTGTTGAAGGTTTTTGTAGAAATCCATATAATGAATGTTTCTGTCTATTTAATATTTATGCGCATTGGTGTGATGAATTTATGGAAATTTACCTAGTATCTGATCAAATCATAAGAAATCACTTTTACTATGGAATATCTAATTCTTCTGGCCCATGGTGAACATAATTTTTAAAATTTCAGAACCAACATATGCTCAAATCTTATTCTGCTTTTTGTTTGGTTGGATTATAACCTGTTTTACTTTTTTTTTTCTTTTACATCAGAGAGTTGCAGTGTCCGTTGTTGCAAATATATGCGTTGCTGTTCCATTAGATTATTCTTCAGAAGTCATGCCAGCGGTTCCCATTTTGAGTAACCTCCTCGGATATGATGATCAAAAGGTACATATTGCATATATTCAATTCCTATTCCCTGGATGGTATCCCATTCAACTCGCACTGACTACCCTTTTTCTGTGAAATATCAATCCCGCAGCTTGTAGAAACTGTTGCTATATGCTTAAAATGTATAGTGGATCGGGTATATCGTTCTTCTGAGATGGTGGATGAACTTTGCAAGCATAATTTGGTTCATCAACTCGCACATGTCATTGCTTCAAACATTGGAGACTCCCTAAGCCCGCAAATTTATGCTGTAAGCAAATTTCTTGTACATATTTTATGTTTGGATCTCTGTTGCCTCCTGTTGAAGGATTTTAATATGATTTGTGATTGGTTCAGGTGTTGGTTGGGATTCTTTCAAAACTTGCAATAGTTTCTGTCAGTGTTGTCAAAATTCTTGTTCGAGTTACATATAAGCAGCACTCTGAAGAATATTTTATCAGTTATGACCACTTCACATGCCATCCCCTACTCTAATGTGGGTGTGGGCGTGCATTTGAATAAGGTTGCACTACACTTATTTAGCAATTAGATTATGTTTGCATGACTATTGAACATACTTTCTAAATGCATATGTACCGTGGTGTGGTGGTGTGGTTGTGAGGGGGATTACAATGCAGTGATCCACTTGCCTTCCATACTCGATGATGAGAGATCATTTGCGAAATCATCCTTTTTCTTTTTCTTTTTTTTTAATTTAATCTGTCAACACCTTTTTTGCAAAATATCCATAAACAGTGACTACTCCCCCCTTCTTCGCTGTTAGGTTCCAAACTAACAAATTGTAATTTTAAGTTACTTCATTTCAAATCGTTGCATGTGATTTTGTTTCAGTTATTTTGCAGTGTCAACGAAAGGTTACTATAAAAGTTTTGTCCGCGATAGTAACATGGAAATAAAAACCTTTTTTATGCAGATAGATGGAGTTTTGAGGTTCCTCAATTTGCTTCTCCCTCCTTTATCAGTAAACAGTGGAGATACTCTGGCAGTAACTGAAAGGGAAAAGCTTGTGCTGGATCAACCTGAACTTCTGCAGCAGTTTGGCATGGACATTCTTCCTGTCTTAGTCCAGGTTTGCTCTTTTATATTTAGATTTTGTTTGTGAATGCTATTTATTCTTTTTATGTTTAGTATATCACCCTCACCCATTTCAATTACAGGTAGTTAATTCTGGTGTAAACTTGAATGTTTGTTATGGCGCCCTATCTGTTATCAATAAAATATTATACTTCAGCAGATCTGATATGCTTCCTGACTTACTAGAGGAAACAAACATTTCAAGGTAAAGAAGAAAATTTCCCTCAGTTTTTTAGACTTCACAAACTTGAACCAAGCTAATCTCGTCTGCCATGTCACAGTTTTCTTGCTGATATATTTGCGAGGAAAGACGACCATATTTTGGTGTTGGCACTAAGTATCGTCAAGACTCTTCTGCAAGGGCTCCCAGATGCCTTCCTGAACTCTTTTATGAAAGAGGGTGTTTTTTATGCCATTGATACAATTCTAACACCAGAGAAATGCTCCGAAACCACCTCGACTACATCTAGTAGCACAATCCAAGAAGGTACTGCCAATTCACTCGGAAGATGCGTATGTCATGCTATGATATAAATCACTCTACATCTTCAGGAACTAAAACTTGCAAGCTTGAGACGTCCTCTGTTCGCATTTTGGCTGAGCAGATAAGAACAACCTATCTCACTACAGAATCAAGACAATATGGGTTTGGTTTAACCGAAGTTCTTCAGAAGCTTAGAACACTTTGTACAGAATTATCTGCTATGGTGGATCTGTCTATGAAGAACGACAATTGTGATGAACACGAACAGAAATTGTTTGGCATTTTACATCAGATTATGGCAGAGCTTACGGGAGGGGAGTCACTGTCCACTTTTGAGTTTATTGAAAGTGGGATAGTCAAGTCTTTATTATATTATTTATCAAATGGCCAGTATCAGAACGGAAAGATGGATCCTTGTAAATTACCAAATATTTTGCATGTTCTACTGAAGAGGTTTGAGATGTTTGCTAGGTTTTCTTTGTCATCAAGTACTCAACAATGGCAGGACACACCTCTGGCAGTATTATTACGAATATTGCATTGTGCAGTATCCTCATTGGAAAATTTCCCTGTTATTGTTAACCAAGCTATCAGGGGGATAGAACCTATATAACAATTCCAACTGAGGGTTACACAAAGAATCCGTGTTTGCAAGTTCGTTTCATAAAGGACGAGGGGGAGACAGACCTATGTGATTATGATGATGTTGCAAATGTTGACGCTTTTACTAATTGGATGTCATTGAAAGCTTTTATGGTCTCAAATCAGCAGCAGCAGGTGAGAATGAACAAGATGTAATGCGGGATTTGGATGGACAATCTCAAAGTTGGGACTATATTTGGATGGGAAACTACTTGACCAAAAACTGACTCTTTATCAAGCAATTCTCCAGCTGAAAGTTAAGGCAGAAAATGATATGATTTTGGGACCAGTATTCTGGAAGAAAGAATATAAAATATCATATAGAAAAGCCACAAAAGTGCAGCAAAGTAATCCTCAAGATTTTCTTCCCCAATCCGACTTTTCTGCTGTGAGTGATTATCAGCGGTCATTATGGCAGAATCTTTTTTGGTCATTGATTGCGGGGCTCCCTCATAATTTGAATTCACGCACTATATACGAGACATTGTTTCTTCTGAAGATCTTAGAAGTCTTAAACAAGTATCCGTTGCATCTCATGCCTCACAGTATGAACAGTGTTTCTGAAGAGAAATGGTGGTGTGGTTAATATGGTGACACTCTACAGAGTTCCACAGACCGAGTTTGTTAACACTAAGTTGATAGAAAAACTAAAACAGCAAATGCAGGATCCTTTGGCTTTGTCCTATGGTAAAGTGCCGCTGTGGTGTGACCGACTCGTTACTAAATTTCCATTCTTATTTGACTTTGATGTGAAGTTTAGGTATTTTAAAATTGGCTTCGCTTGGTTCTTTGCAAGCTCAATCGCATGCTTTTAATGATGAGCAATCACACGAGTCTAGTATGGCACGGAAAAAATTTTACAGTTTCCCGTAACTGTATTCTGGATTCGGCTACAGAAATGATGAATCAACATGCTGATAGTAAGGGCGTGCTTGAGGTTGAGTACCATGAAGAGATTGGTACCGGTATAGGTCCAACAATGGAGTTTTATACCTTGGTTAGTCGTGAGTTTCAGAGGTTGGCTTGGCTATGTGGAGAGATGATCATGGTCTTTTAGCTTCTGAGAAAGGCTTAGAGGCAGATGATTCTCAATATGTGATGTCTGCAATGGGTCTTTTTCCTCGCCCGTGGTCTACTGGATCTAGTGACTCTGATGGCACTTTGTTTTCTGATGTGCTAAAGAAATTTATCCTTCTTGGACAAGTTGTGGCGAGGACAATCAAAGATGGAAGAGTTCTGGATCTACCATTCTCCAGGCCTTTCTATAGGCTTATTCTTGAGCAGGTTTCTAATTTTAACTACAAATTTAATAATAGCCATTTTCTCAGCCATTTGATATTAATCATTCTGTTATTGTTGTAGGAGCTCAATATAAAGGATATCCACTCTTTGGATCCTGGACTTGGAAAGGCATTGCTAGAATTTCAGGCTCTGATTGATAGCCAGAGAATTTGGAGTTGGTCTCTGGGAAGAATACACATTGTCATCAGGCTTCTACTTCGAATACACAAATGTAGAAGATCTTTGTCTTGATTTTACTCTTCCTGGATATCCTGATTACATGCTCACTTCTGCTCATAACCAACAGATGGTAAATTGCTCTTTCCTTTGTGATAATTTCTTTCATAAATGATTTGGTAACAAGATTGAAAACCTGAAACATTTTGTGTTTTTTTTGTTAGGTAAATATGATGAATTTAGAAGAATATGTTTCATTGATAGTTGATGCAACTGTGAGAAGTGGGATATCCAGACAAGTTGAAGCTTTTAAATCAGGATTAACCAGGTTTGCTTTTACATACTGTCTACTTGGCTTGGAGTGAAAATTTCTTTTTTAGTGTTTCTCTACATATCGACACTAAGATGTCAAAGGAGCTTAAACCACATTCCTTAAGGTTCTAGAGGCCCCAATCATCCTGACAAATAACCATAAGCTCGACAAGATAAGATGTGGACACGATCATGTCAGATTATAAAATAAAAGGATAGCAGGTTTGTTTTGAAGAAAAGGGGATACAGTGGACCATGAGCAATAGATTGGAGAGGTGGGGGTTGAGGTTGACAATGGCAAGCTGTTTCTTGCCCGCTGATCATTATAATCCATGTCCAGTAAACAAGCATTTGAAGTTGAGGAAGAAAAAAAATTAGAGGAAGTATAACAATTCAGTAGTCATAAAGTTACCTTGGAATAGAACCAGTAAGGTGGTTGATACTTGCCTTATTCTCATTTAGGCATCAGTTAAAAGAATTTTCATTATATCCAGTAGAAAAGAGGTTGTCCTCCATAATCGTGTCCATTTCTAGTACTTTCTATGCATGCTCTAAATAATTCTCCTCTTTTTATTCAGGTTTTTCCCATAAAAAGTCTTCAAATGTTCACAGAGGAGGAGCTTGAGCGTTTGTTATGCGGCCAACAGGATGCTGGACGGTATGTATTTGATATTGCATCGACATGCATGGATTGCTAGAAATGATCCAATCTAACGTGTGATGTTACTACTTTGTCCTGTAGGTAATTGATCTCTTAGATCATATCAAGTTTGATCATGGGTACACAGCCAAGAGTCCTGCCATCAACAATGTCAGTATCTATATAAACAATCTTCTTTTCTCCAACTATTCTTATATTTCTAGTACTGACCTTTAAAAAACAAATTTCAGTTTCTGGAGATTATACAAGAGTTTGAAAGCAAACAAAGCAAGCATTCGTGCAGTTTGTGACGGGAGCACGTAGGCTGCCGCCTGGAGGCTTAGCATCTTTGAAACCAAAGATGACAGTTGTACGCAAGGTCTGTTTTTATGTCCATCATTTATTTAGGTACACATTGAACCCCCATTGATTCTGTATGGCTGAAGTATTTTCTTTCGGATTCTTTTCAACAGCACTGCATTGAGTGGACTGATGGTGAGTTGCCTAGTGTGATGACTTGTGCTAATTATCTGAAGCTTCCTGCTTATTCTTCCAAGGTGAGATAACCTTCAACTGATTAATTTAATATCATTTTCATAGTCAGGAACTTACTATCAAAAGACAAAAGAAAAGAAAGGGGCTCTTGTCGTCTGGAGGAAAATTTTATTTTCTTGCCTTCAAATTTTTTTTTTAATCCCACTGTCAATTTCTCGGCAAATGAGTTGGCTCTTAGTCCTGGAATTAAGTCATATTATCTATACACCATGCAACATTCTGACCTTATATACTGTGTATTTGCAGGAGATAATGAGGGAAAAGCTATTATATGCAATAACAGAAGGACAAGGATCATTTCACCTATCATAGCC
The DNA here is from genome assembly GCA_003290165.1 of Berberis thunbergii. Taxonomy (NCBI): domain Eukaryota; kingdom Viridiplantae; phylum Streptophyta; class Magnoliopsida; order Ranunculales; family Berberidaceae; genus Berberis; species Berberis thunbergii. The sequence goes on from QNQO01010428.1 coordinate 9,087, forward strand.
TCCTCCAACATGTCCATTCAGTTATATACTGTGAATTTGTGATTAAAAGTTGGGTAAGTTATGGTGTAGATAAAAGGGACACAAAAGTGGTTGGCAAAGTGAAATGGTGATGACAGTGGCAGTGGTGGTGGCGACTATGGGGCTGATTGTCAAATAAATGAAGCCTCTCATGCAACCTAGGTTTCAAAAGTGCAGATAGGATAGTTTTAGAGCATTTGTATAGATCGGCAGCAGGGTGGGGGGTTCTCATAAGAGATCAGCCATATGGTATATCATTTTTTCGTATAAGATAAAATAGTTACCATTTAACTGTAAGAATTAGCTTGTGTACATCAGTTTATTTAAAATAAAAAGATTACATTTGAGTTTTCTTTCTGTTTAATTCATCAGTCACATTTCCTTGAATTTTTAGTGTGTATTTATCCACAAATGTCTAAAATTATATAGAATCTGAATAGTAATTAAAAGAAATGATTTTTCTTTCACTTGGTAGAGTTTAATTCTACCCGTCAGAAGCTTGTTGTGTAATTAGCATGCAACATAACATTTTCGTTCAGAAATTGCTGAGTATCTTCTGGAAACCCTTGTAAAGACAATTATGCTTACGATTCACAACATCTTTAAGCTTACCAAGCCCGTGTGACGATCAACTTCAAACCGTGAGCTTAATAATTTTAAGCTTAAATTTTCATAACAAAAACAGCAAAAATCAAGGGTATGACAGATAGGTGAGATCAAGGATTTATAACACGATGTCAGTTTTACAAATCAATTCCACCTAAGGAATCTGAAAAGGGATTAAATCAGTCTCTTGTTGTTGAAAACTTGAAACGGTCAAAGTTCTTCCAAATAAGAACTGTCAGCTACAAAAGAATGTGGTCAGATAAGGCAATTAAATTAGGGATGCGGAGGAGGAAGACTGTACATTTTGTACAATCAAAAGGTCCTATCTCATGATTAGTCTTCCGTTTCACCTAGAAACAAGAAAAAATTGTCTGAGAATATAAAACAATTAATAGAATAAAAGCTACAGCAACAAAATGGTTAAATATTAATCAATGTGATTTTACATAATGTTAATTGTGACTAGTGAATTCAGTGATCTTATATGCTTCCAGTTTGATGGATTATCATTACACTTATAATATGCAATGTGGGGATTTGAGTTTCAGTCACAACGACTGTAATTGTCACTGTCACCATGTGACTGGTATTTGTCAAGGAGATGATCACCAGTGATGCTACTGAGTCCAGAAAAAGTAACATTCGAATCTGAATACATGATTTCTGGTTCAGGGTTTTATTCCTTTTATGGCAAAGACACAGATGATTTGGCTGAATCTAGGGCCATTCTTAATGGGCTTAAAAGTCTAAAAAATCTCTGTATGTGTCGATGATCGGAATTTCCTGTAGTCCTGAAGGCATTAGTGGAACAGTTGATAAAACCGTCACTCAAAGCAGCCAGAAAATAAAATTTTAAGTGGTGTGGCAGAGTGGAAACATTCTAATCAGGATACATGACTCTTTTTTTTTACCGATTCAGTTAAGAAAATAACCAGAGTAAAGTTTGATCATACCGGAGACCATGGACTGGTTCTGGAAGAGATTTGTCTGGTGGTGAATTTTGTACTGGACCTGTCTTCAATGACAAAATGTCCTGCCAGATATAAATAAAGAAACGTCAAACATGAGAACCCAACACAAATAAAACTATGCAAATATTAGGACATAGCATGCCTCTTTTTTGACAAGAAAAAAAAAAAAAAAGATTGCATAAGAACTAAGGGTGTGTTTGGTTGCATGGAATCCTGTGCCATGGGAATCCATGAGGGACCACTACATTTTAGGCTAATTGATATATCACTCCACATCCACTATTTGGTTTTGTGATCAATGGTGGAATGAAAATCCCATGAACATGGGAATCACATGTCATGGGGGGCCAAGGAGTGAGATTCCCATGTTTATGGGACTTTCATTCTCACCATTGATCACAAAATCAAATGGTGGTCAAATGGTAAATATGGAGTTATACATCAATTTAGCCTAAAATGTAGTGATCCCCTCATGGATTCCCATGACATAGGATTCCATGCAACCAAACACACCCTAAGAAGAACTGGTGCCATCAGCTTATAGTCTTCCTGCCAGCAACAGAGTAAAACAGGCTAATCTAGTTGTACAGTTATAAGAGAATCATTTTCTCACATAAATTGTCCAATATTGCTTGACTAGACATATAAAGTAAAGCAACTTTCCTTTTAAATGCAAGTTTAAATCAATTCTTAAAAAATGTTGATATTACCAACCAGGTGGAAATACAATTATCCAACCTTATCCCTAGGAAAATGAATTTCTCAAAAAGTCAGAAAGTGTTCGTTCTACACCTCCAAGCCCATTAAATCAACAGTGGATTTACACATGCAATCAAGCTATAAACAGAGCACTTGCTGAGAATATGATCCTCTATCAAAGAAACTACCATAAGTACTCAAGTGTGATTGTACTCATAGAAGGCTGAGAAACAATATAACATAGCATCCATGCAGAAAAGGTTCTAAGGTACCAACGTTACCTTCTGCGAGTCAGATACCAGCATTTAGATGAAGGTAACAGAGAATATGATGATGGAAATACGCAAGGAAAAAAAAAAGTCTGAATTACCTCTCCAGCAGCCTCCAGAGCAGCTAGCCACTCGTCAGAGAATGGCACTGCAGTTATTTTATGCTTTATGGAAAGAGCATCTAGCTTTGAGTTATCCAATGAATCTCTTTTACTGCATCAAATGCAACAAGTTAAGCTAGATATTCCTTATAACTCCCAAGCTCCCACTCGTGCTCTTTATGAATGTAATGAATAGATGATTACCTTCTCATACATGATATGACTTTCAAAATAACTATAATGCAAAGAAAGAAAGAATCTCTATAATGAAACTCAAGACATGCTTACTTTTGTACTGAAGCCACTTTATCTTCCATGGGAGAGACATCATTCTCTACTTCATTTGATTCAGCTTCCTTAGACAAATAATCGTTCATTGCACGGTGGCCTCTAATTCTCCGAGGGGTACTTCTGTTCGAGATTGTCTGAACTGGTAAGTCTTTTTTCTCTATTGAAGAACATACTGACTCTGGACAAGTTGTTAAAGCTCCTGAAGTTTGACCAACACTCAACCTAATAGATGCTTCAGATTCCAAAGCAGAATCTTGGTCACTATGGTTGATGAAGTTTGCAAACTGCATATCACAGGTAATTCAGATTCTCCAATGGAAGGTTTGATGGTTAAAGGTTCCATTGTTGCCTCTTCAACATGTGGGTGTGGGAGCTCAACTGTGCTGACTGTTCCAGTATCAACTTCCATATCTACCAGTGCAGATTCTTGGGAAACAACCTCAAAGATTTTAGATTCACCATCAGTAGAATTCGGGAATTTAGGAGTCGAGAAAATCCCATTTTCATGACCATCTTCAACTGATGAGTTATCAGCTAGAGCTCCAACATCTGAACCTTCTGCTAATGGGTCATTGATCACGTCACCAGCACTGACAACAGTTTCCTCTTGCATCTGAGAGTTAACTTGGGGTGCAACTGAGGTATGCATCTTGGTTCCACTAGAATTTGCAGTTTCTAAACTGAAAGAGGAATTCCGACAATCAAGTTCCAAGGATTTGTCAATAGTTCTGCCTTGGCCATTAATCTTCTGCCATACACTATTCTCATGCAGAACTTCCACAAATTCATTGGTCCAACGCCTTGTGAGCTCTATTCCTTCCTCAGTTTCAAACCTACTTTCTGAACTGGCAGTATACCGCAAATCATTATCAGCTAAAGCTCCAACATATGAACCTTCTGCTAATTGGTGATTGATCACGTCACCAGCACTGATAACAGTTTCCTCTTGCATCGGAGAGTTAACATGGGGTGCAACTGAGGTATGCATCTTGGTTTCACTAGAATTTGCAGTTTCTAAACTGAAAGAGGAATTCCGACAATCAAGTTCCAAGGATTTGTCAATAGTTCTGCCTTGGCCATTGATCTTCTGCCATACACTATTCTCGTGCAGAACTTCCACAAATTCATTGGTCCAACGCCTTATGAGCTCTAGTCCTTCCTCGGTTTCAAACCTACTTTCTGAACTGGCAGTTATATACCGCAAATCATTATCAGCTAGAGCTCCAACATCTGAACCTTCTGCTAATTGGTGATTCACCACGTCACCAGCACTGATAACAGTTTCCTCTTGCATCGGAGAGTTAACATGGGGTGCAACTGAGGTATGCATCTTGGTTTCACTAGAATTTGCAGTTTCTAAACTGAAAGAGGAATTCTGACAATCAAGTTCCAAGGATTTGTCAATAGTTCTGCCTTGGCCATTGTTCTTCTGCCATACACTATTCTCATGCAGAACTTCCACAAATTCATTGGTCCAACGCCTTATGAGCTCTAGTCCTTCCTCAGTTTCAAACCTACTTTCTGAACTGGCAGTTATATACCGCAAATCATTATCAGCTAGAGCTCCAACATCTGAACCTTCTGCTAATTGGTGATTCATCACGTCACCAGCACTGATAACAGTTTCTTCTTGCATCGGAGAGTTAACTTGGGGTGCAACTGAGGTATGCATCTTGGTTCCACTAGAATTTGCAGTTTCTAAACTGAAAGAGGAATTCCGACAATCAAGTGTCAAGGATTTGTCAATAGTTCTGCCTTGGCCGTTGATCTTCTGCCATACACTATTCTCGTGCAGAACTTCCACTAATTCATTGCTCCAATGCCTTATGAGCTCTATTTCTTCCTTGGTTTCAAACCTACTTTCTGAACTGGCAGTTATATTCCACAAATCATTATCTTCCTTGGAATCTTCAAAAGATCTGCTCTGTTCAACCAGTACACTGTCGTTCTTATGCAGTACATGATTTTCCATATCCTGATCTTCACCAAGGCGAGCCACTTCTTCTTCTGACTGTCCCACTGATTGTCTGCTTTCAACATGACCAACTATCACACAATCATGTACCATTGAACTGGCAGTTATTTTTCCCAAATCATTGCCTTTCTGGAATTTTTCAGGAGCTCTGCTCTGTTCAACTAATACACTATCATTCTTATGCAGTACATTGTTCTCCATTTCCTGACCTTCATTAGGACTATCTATTTTGTCTTCTGCCTGTTCTGCTGATTGTCTGTTTTTAACATGAGCAACTACGACACAATCATTATGTACCATTGAAGTGCCTGTTATGCTGTTGCCAGTGGCATCTTCAAACTGTATGCCAGAGGGAGTATCGTGATCATTAACTGACGTGCTTTTTCAAAATATTCTTTTACTTCCTCCACATCATCTCCTGAAACTTGGCTTTCAAAATTAGTAAAGTTGGAGCTTGTGAAATTTCTATTTTTGCATGAAATCTTGATTATCATTTGCTGTGTTTCTTTTAAAAGGTTCTTGTGCTTCTTCTTCGTACTCATGCTCAGTCAAATTGTCTGCTCCTGAATTAGCATCCAGTTGCTTTTCAAATTTTGGGGAAGATGAAGCTTGTGAGATTTCAACTTCACTCTCATTGAGATCAACTGGCGTGTTGCTTTTCAAAAATTCTTGCACTTCTTCCCCTTGTTGTTCAGTCAAAGTATCTGTTTCTGAAACATCATATGATTGCATTTTAGTGATGAACAAAGATGGAGCTCGTGAGATTTCTGCCTCACTGTGATTTAGATCTTGATTATCAACTAGCATACTTCTTTTCAGAGGCTCCTGTAGCTCTTCCCCGTTCTGTTGCTCAACCAAACAACCTGCTCCAGAAACACTGCATACTTGCGAGTCAGAATTCTGTAATGTAGCTTTCACTACTGATGCAGTAGGCTTTGAATATTCTTGCAATTCTTCCCCTTGCCGTTGTTCAACCAACTTATCTGCTCCTGAAGCACCATACATCTGCGTGGGTGGAACTTGAGAGATTTCTACCGAGCATTTGTCTAATTCTTTATCATAACCTAATGAATTCATTTGAGGATATTTTTGAACTTCTTCCTTGAGTTGGCATCTAGTTAAACTATCCCCTAAAGTATGAGGCATTTGCATTACAGAGCTCAGCAAAGGTGAAGCTTGTGAGATTTCTCCCTCACTTCCATTAGGTAATAGATTATCAAGCGCTTCATTTCTTTTAAGAGATTCATGTTGCACTTCCCCATGCAGCTGCTCAAACGAAATTTCTGCCGAAAGTGGAGTTCGTGAGATTTCTCCTTCACGTACATCCAGAACTTGACTATCGAAGCACAAGTCTTGCTCATCAGAGCACTCCAAAAATGAAGCTTGCGGGAGCAAGATTTTTATTTCACTTTCATTGAGTTCTTGGTCGTCAAGTGACTTCTTTCCTTTTAAAGGTGCTAGTATTTCTCCGTGCTGATGCTCAATCAAATCATCCACTCCTGAAACACCATAAAACTTGTCATCAAATTTCAGAAAGCATGACACTTATTCATTTCAATATCATTCAGTTCTAAAAAATCACCTGGCTTGTTTGCTTTCGATGGTTCTTGTGTTCCTTCACCGTGTTGGTGATCAATCAAATCAGCTGCTCCTATATAAACTGACCATCAGAGTTCAGAAAAAAAATGCTTTTACGATTTCTATTTCATTTTCATTTAGTTACAAAAACTCACCTGCCAAGTTTGCTTTCAACAATTCCTGTGCTCTTTCGACATGCTGGCGCTCAATCAAATCAGCTGGTCCTTTATAAATTTCTGCTTCAGAGTTCAACAAAGGTGAAACTTCTGAGAATTCTCCTCCATTGACATTGACTTCTTCGTTATCGACCAGTACATTTTCTTGTGAAATTTCATGTACTTGTTCTCCGAGCTGATGCTCAATCGAATCATCTGCTCCCGAGACACCACCAACTTGCACACGAGAGTTCCCCAAAAATCGATCTTGTGAGATTTCCACTTCTGTCTGACTGAATTCTTGATTCTCTCCTGGCATGTTTGCTTTCAGTGATTCTTGTACTCCTTCCCCTGCCTGGTGCTCAATCAAATCATCAGCTCCTCCAGAGACTTGTACGTCAGAGTTCAGCAAAGGTAAAGTTTCTATGATTTCTCCTCTGCTTTCTTCAAGTTTTTGAATAGCAATCAACGTGTGTCTTTTTGAAGATTTATGTACATCACCATGCTGATGATTGACCAAATCATCTGCTCCTAAAAGGCTGTAAACTTGTGTATCAGAGTTTAGCAAAGTTGAACTTCGCATGAGTTTTACCTCCCTTTGCAAAGTTATACTTGGTGTCACTGCTGTGGGAGATTCTTGTACTCCTTCCTTTGCTGGTGCGCATGCAAATTATCTCCTTCATGCTGTCCTTCAGAGTTTAGGAAAGATGAACTCTGAATGATTTCTTGATTCTCAATTGTCATGTTTCCTTTTAAAGATTCATGAATTTCATCCCCATGCTGGTGCTTGATCAAATCCACTGGCGCTTTAATGTTAGGCAAAGGTAGAGCTTGTGAGATTTCTACTTCACTCTCATTGGATTCTTGGTTATCAATAGACATGTTTCTGGTTGAAGAATCTTGTACTTCTTCCCCATGCAGTAGCTTGATCAAATCATCTGCTCTTGAAACACCACAGTTCTGCAAAGTTTGGGCTTGTGAATTTTTTTCAAGGGATCCCTGTACTAGTTCCTCGCGCTGGTGCTTAGTAAAGTGGCTTGTTCCTGAACCACCATCATATATATGCCTTTCAGAGTTTAGTAAGGCTTCATTTTGGGAGATTTCTGCTTCAGTTTCAATGAATTCTTGGATATCAACTGACGTTTTTCCTTCTAGGGATTGCTCTGCTGCTTTCCCATGCTGGGACTTGATCAAACAATCTGCTTCTCTATAGCCTTGCATTTCATAGTTCCTCAAGTATAGCCCTTGAGAGATTTCTACTCCATTTTCATCAGATTTTTGTGTGACATTTGTAATATTTTCTTCATGACTATGTTCTTCCAATTGCTCAGAAGATCCACTGGATATAGTCAGTTTGTCAGCAGTCAGTTGCAACATCTGGTTCTCCATCTGAGGGATGCACTTCACTTCATCACAGGCTGGATTTCCCATTTCTGCTTGTTTTACACATTGCTCACCAGCATTTTCGTCATCAACATGCCACTGTTTCTGGCTAGGTCTTTGACTATCAAAAATTACATCAGGCTGAGCTTCCACTTCAACAAGCAAATTCTGTAACTCCGAGCTTGGTTTAGAAGTTGGATTAGAACTAGTAACTTCAAACGATGGAATCAAGCACTTTGCAGCACCGAAACCCTCTTTGGGCATTCTCGCAATCACAGCTGGTCCATTTGTTAGCTTCATCTCACTGATATGCTCATTATCACTGAATTTTCTAATAGGTATACTGGGCTCATGAAGATTGCACGATTGAGTATGTCTTGGGGACTGGATGGGCGAGGCAGAAACTTTGGGCTGCCAAAATTGTAAATCATAAAAAAAAATTAACAATGAAGAGGAAGAAACCTTTAAATCATATAGGAAGTCATACAGTTGACAGAATTTAGTCAGATGTTATATGTACAGTAAAATAAGAGATAATTATCAGAAATGTGTTGTGCATGTGGAGATTGGCAAGCAATATGAGAAATTGCTAGTCACGACGAGGTTATGACCCACGGCTAAAAAAGTGTTTGTTTGCACCACTTGTGGCAAGCCACTTGAGGTGAATTTCTAGTGGCAAACCATACCATACAATTTTTATATGTAAGTTACATTTCTTACATCCACTCCCACTTGTAATTTCTTTAAAATTAATAAGCTCAAACTTGGAATCAACAGATTTGAGGAAAAAAAAAGTTGACTAAGTGTTAATCCGCTTATTGTCACTTGTAGTGGATGTAATCATGTAAATAAATATGAACTCATTTATTTTCAATGATTCAGTTATGGTTTACCACTTGCACGTCACTACAAGTTGTTTTGCACTTATAAGTGGCACAAATAAACACCTCCTAGGCTATAGCTAATAATCTTAAATAGGGTTTCGAAATGTGAAGGTACAACATGAGACATTCCAAATAGCTTGTAACATGAGGCATGAGTCTTAGATACATGAATATTTAAAGCAAAAAATAAAAAATAAAAGTAAAATGGTAAAAACTTGTTTTAGTCAAAACTTAAAAGAGACAGAGATGATACACAACTCAAAGTTTCACATTCAAACTTCAAATTCAATCAAATATTCACATGCCATCGCACAAGCTACTGGAGAATTTTAGATAACTGCCATGTCAAGGATAATGATGATACCTGAGAAAAGTATCCCATTGAGGGTGAAGGCATCCGCAGACCTGATGGTTTTGCTAGTTGGGGGGAATGTGCATGCGGGGCATTTCCACCATTAGAACATGCATTTTGTGAAACAGAAGCTATGGTTCTTGTAGAGCCAGTATCACCAGTTGGAACATGTTTATTAGCAACAACTGAAGAGATTGGAATCACTTTCAGACCGGAAGTAGTTGCCCTGCGGGCTGAAGGTTTTGGAATCACTTTCAGACCAGAAGTAGTTGCTCTACTGGCCTGTGGAGGCTGAGAGCTGACTGATAAACGTCGAACCGAGTTTTCCTGCCCATCAGAAGAAACTCACAGTGAATTAAAACCTCAAAATCAACCAAAACAAAATTCCCAGGACTGGAGATTGAACAAAGGATAATGTTTGCAGTATAATCAACCATATGTTTGTTTACAATGCCTAGATTCTTCAAGTAAATGATCCCTAGTTCTCACCATATTTTTCCCCAAACGGTATCCTGAAGATTTGACAGTCGAAGATACGCTACCAGGGGCAAATTTAGTGTTATTTGACAAACCTCTTGTTCCGACACTTTTGTCAAGATTGGCTGTTGAACAAAAGGAAACAAATTGTGTATGTCACTTGACAAGGGATATTATTATAGTTTGTATCTTATTCCAATGAAGAAATCTAAATACTTCTAATATGAGCTCGAAGTTTCAGAAGAAAAACCTGTTGGTGTGCTCTGATTAGGATGCGACCGCTTTGCACCAATAGCACTCTTAGAAGCTGCAGAAACTGAGGATGATTCTGATTTTGGCGGAGGGATTTTAGGAAGCTTTGTGTCTTTTGTTGACACATTTCTGACAGTTGTGCTTGGAAGGTTCTTGTGAGTGAAATGGGGTTAAGATCACACTTTTATCCAACCTCTAATTAATACATACGCAAATAGCAAATTCTTAAATCAAAGAATATACTCTTACATCACAGAATAACTATCAAAACAGTAATTATCCATATAACAATAGAGCAAAAGGATATGAAGATGAAACCGGCGGTCTTAGAGAACCTCCGACTTGAGAGACACTTTTGTTGACACCTTTGACCACTTGAACCCTTCGAGCAGTCTTCAGAACACAATCAACAGAATAAAGGTTAGTACTCATATTAGCACAAACAATATAACAAGCAAAATCATAACGAATGTAAGTTTGTTAGATCTTAGGGAAACTACCCTAGGTACTGGAGCTGCATTTCCTCGAGTTGAAGTTTCAGCCTTAGTAACGGCATGGATGCTGGGCTTCAGATCCACCTTAGAAGATCTTACAGGCAACTCATCAAACAATTTATTTTCAAGATCCGAATCCTTAGTCAATGACAACGTTCCTTCTTCAGGAACACTATTTAAAAAGTCATTATTGACCGCACCACTAAGTCTAGATAACTCTGCCGAATCTAAAACACCTGCGAAACGCACAACAGCACAAATTACTTTCAAATCAATTCATTTTCAGTCCAAAAAACAATAATGTAGACACGATAATTTTACCTTCTTCAGTGAAAAACGCATGGTTCCAAGCCAAACTCTTCCGCAAATTATAACCTCCACCTTTCTTCCTCCTCTTCACTTGATTAGACTCCTCCGTCAAACTCGTCACATCCAACTTCTCTCCACCTAGATTCTCTTTATTGTGTCTGTCTTCCAGAAATGAAACATTCCTCTCCGCTCTCTCTTCCTTCTCATTCGAAACTTCTGCACTCAAAAAACACAAATCCGAAGATTAAGACCTCAAAATTTTTACATCGAAGCAATTTCAATCAATCTTTCACCAAATCTAACACAATGTCTTGTTATCTAACCTACAACCACTGATTTAAAGTTAAGAAATCAAGAAATAGAGAGAGATCGAAAAGTTACCGATTTGAGGAACTCGCGGAGGCTGTGGCGAGGGTTTGGATCTGACGAGTGGAGAGCATGTGAAATCGAGATCGAGATGAGAGTTGTTGATGTTCTTCTCCTCTTTGATGAACTCTTCTAAGAGTGAGTCGTCTGCTCCGCTAATCTCGATGAGAGAGAGATCAGTCTCCATCGCGAGTGCGGTGCAGTAGCAGAGGCCAAGTGAGTGAGTGAGAGAGCCAAATCGGAAAATGAGGGATTGGGGGTTTTTAGTGTTTTTGAATGTTGGCGAGCGGGGAAGAGATAGAAGTCAGTCCGAAATGACGGATTTAGCCCTTGCATATGGTTTTTAATTTAATATGGGCCTTGCTAAATAACACCACCAATTCCACTTAACACGACCACCACCTTTTTGTATCTACTGAAGGACACCACCACTCACCCTCGCCTTCTCTTATCTTTACACCAGAGCAACGCCCCGGCTAGCCCCACCACCACCACCACCGAGGCTTGAGAAAAGAGAGAGAGAGAGAGAGGAAGAAGAATAAGATGTGAGGGTAAGGGTGAGGGTGGGGGTGAAGGAGAATAAGAAGAATAAAAAGATGGGAGGAGGAGAGATGGCACCGACGGTGGCAAGGTGGCGATGGCCATGATGATTGATAGTGAAGACGAAAAAAAAAAGTGGTGGTGGCAAGGGGATGGTGGTGGTGAAGGGGAAGATGATGAAAAGAGGTGATGGAGATGGGGTTGATGGAAAATAAAGGAAAATATGAGAAGAGAGGTAATGTTTTTTTTATTGGGTGGTGTCCTTCAATAGGTGGTAGTGTCCATAAAAAAAATGAGGGTATCGACGGTGTCTTTCAGCATAAATTGTGGTGCTATTTAGCAAGAGCAATATAGAATTTTGGGTCAAAAATATGGATTGATTAATCAACGGTATAGGTTGATAATAACATAGTAGAATGAGCAGTGGTACAAAATCATACCCTAACTTGCATCGTCGTGCACTATATACTATGCTATTATTGTGGGTATGGAGGTGTTCATTTTTGTTTTCTTTAGGTAAATTATACATGTCGTTCACGCCATATATGTTTGTTATATGTAACGTAACCTCACGAGTCTTTGGAAATTATGCATGTGCCTTCACCCTATTGCAATGCCCTAGTCCAAATAAATCAAGGTTGAACTTGTTTTATAGCCAATGGCATAACAGCTCAACGGTTTGAGCTTGGCAGATGGTACCACTATGTCATGAGTTCAAACCCAACTTGCGGTATCTTTATAGGTTCTAGGATCTTATAAAAACTCTGCTTGCATTTCAAACAAACAAAAAATAATAATATTTTTCTACAACTTTTTGTGTTTAAATCTCTCATTGAACTTTAAATATCCATTTGAGTAGAAAATAAACCCTCAAAGCTCAATCAAAACTAAAATTGGACATTTTAACTTGTCCATTAATGATGCTATTGTATTGTGCACAATAAAAAGAGGTATAGAGAGACTTAAACAAAATTACTATGGGTGTGTAAAATTTGGACACCACGGTAAGCATCTTTATCGTACAATCTCAGATGACAATGATAATTCCCCTTTTCTTATCCTTAATTTTTTTTTCACTCGAAACAAAACTATAAAAACAACACCAAAACCTCAATTGGAGATAATTTATTTGCTCAGAAAGACATAAATAAATGAAACTGGGAACGGGAAAAAAATTCACACTAAGGTTGTCGTTAACTTCTCGTGGATAAGGAAACCCAAGGTGGTTTAAATAGTCTAGTTGTTGTTCTTAGCTTTGAAGCTCCAACCATACTTGAAATAGAGTGCCAAATTCATTGTTTTACCTTCTTCTTCTTTTTTAATCTATTTCTTGTGTTATTTATGTTTTACCTTTTCTCATTTCACTATATATATTGCTTTTGTTGGAAAACCACAAATTATAATGTCAAGTTGCTTTGTTGTTAGCGGAGTGTCAAGTTTCCACTTTTTGGCACACATCTGCTTAGTGTCGATGATGTACACAATGCTATATACGTATGTCAATGTTATTAATGTGTCGATTAATCGGCGAATAATTGTATAACAAAGGGTGATCAATACGAATTGGCTATTTAACGGTTGGGTTTAGGGGACTAAGAGAAATCAGCGAGTCACCGGAAAATCAAACCCATCTAATTCGCAAATTTATCTATTTATATAAAAAAAAAATTAAATTTCTCAACTGGATTCAGACCCATAAGAAAAAGGGTTAAAGCATATGAAAAATAAGGGAGCAAATAGACGAAGAAAAATAAATAATAAAGTAGAGAGAAAGAATGGAAGAACAAAACAATAAGGGAGAAAAAGCAGAAGAAGAATAAGAGATCGTAACAGCGATAGAAGGATAAGAGATCACAACAGCGATCGAAGCAAATGAAGGGATCACAACAACGATCGATCACTTTGTATTATGTCGTCTGTGCTTGCCAAAATTAGAAGAGAATAGGGAGGTCATAAGAGAATACGATAAGGGAGGACGGACATGTTATTGTTGTCGTCGGCCTATTGCGGTGGTGGTGGTCGTTCACTTGTTTGCCAATTGGGTGACTCACACTCACTCAGGTATTGTCTTTATAACAACAACTTGGTATGGCAAGAAAACCCCTTGCAAACAATCAATATATGACCTCGGAGGCTGTAATGATGTTTTGAGGTTTTTGATATTTGACTAGAAGAACTAGCTTAAATAAGTCTTTTCATTTGGAGCCATTCACATCGCGATTTTACTTCACAAAAACTTATTGTTATAATTCAAAGGATAAGAGCATAGTCTCACCTTTGTATTGTCTTTATTAGTCTTTTAATTTAAATGGTTTGGATGCAAATATGTGATATTTTGGACATATTTTGCTTATGTTACTTTTTGTTGCTATATGATAGTTGTCTTGTTAATATTTATTATTTATTATAATTTACATTAATGACATTATAAATATATATTGTGAAAAAATAGACCTATTAAATCCAATTAATCTTAAATTTGCTCTGTACCACGAAGAATCCAATACCATTTAATTGCGTAGACGTCTGTCAGTACATAATAAAAAAATAAAACTCTCACATAACCTTAACCCAATCGATTTCTTCTTGCTCAGTCCTCATCCTTAAGCGGTATCCTCATTCTCATCCTCAAGCGGTATCACTGCATTTTGAAACATTCGGAGTCTAAATCTGATACCAATGTTGTTCTTGATTACATGAGTTTTTATTTTTATTTTTATCCAAGTTAATTCATTTTAAGAGTTTTTTTAAAAAATGAAACAAAAACTCAATTACAATCGGACGGCGCGGGTATTACACTATTTTGCATACAAGACTAAAAACGTTCCCTGCAAATTCTCCCGCTCTTTCCGATCCCATTCACCAGTTAACACACAGCTAAACTAACGTTCGTCTCGCCATAAACACCAAATGTCACTTTCCAATGACCGCGACCATCATTCCCGACCATCCTTTCAAATGAACCCAAAATCAAATACTGAAAACAGAAACAGGAAGCACCAGATCAACCTCTTCACCTTCCTATTTGTCTTTCTCCGAAAAAATAAATAAATAAAACTTCAGCACTTCTCTCCACTCTGAAGCAGCGAAAAAAAAAAAAAAAACTCAATCTCTGAAAATTATCGCCGAAATTAGGATTTCCAGCGAGTACATTTCACCAAATCAGGGTTTTCAATCGCGTTTAGGGTTTAGTTAGGGTTTTACGTTCTTCAACGATGGCGGACTCTACTACTCCAATGGAAGTAGAAGACCTGTTCGCTTCAAGCAGCGAAAGCGATCATTTCGAGAACGGAGACTTTATGGACTTAGACCATTTCAGCGACTTAACGAAATCGCTGAAACACTCGAAGCTGAAGAAGGGATCGACATCAACGGCGGAAGAAGAACTCGCATTGAACGAAGGGTCTTTGAAGAAATTATGCAGAGACGTTTGATTTCGTTCTTCAAAGAGTACGGTCTGATTCACCACCAAATCAATTCGTACACAGTGGGATTCAGAGGCTGTTTGATTCGCTGGAGGAGGTCGTCATTCAGCCTGGTTACGATCCGTCGAAGAAGGGAGATGGTGATTGGAGGTACGCTTAGATTAAGTTCGGGAAGGTTTCGTTGGAGAAGCCCACGTTTGAAACCAAGGATCGGTGTTTGGATTTGTTGCCTAGACATGCGAGACTTCAAAGGGTTACTTACTCTTCTCGGATGAAGGTTGAGATGAAAGTTCAGGTTTATTGTTCATTTCTGGGTTCAGATTTCGTGACTAAAATTTGATTTGTACTCTTGTTACGGAATTAAATCAACTCCGCAAACACGATGAACTCGTTTTAATATTTGCATCATAATAAAGTGTGCTTTATAAGTTGAAGAATCGTGGTCTGCTGAATTTCGCCATTGTGTTGAAGACCATATGTGATGGAGTTAGAAATTTTGATAATCCATGAGTGTTTGTTAAAGTACAAATTTGTGTCTCTTGATTCTTTCTTTATACGTTCTGATTATGATTATAGTGGCGTAGCTCCAATTCTGTGAAATGAGTTACTCTTCTAGGGTGAAGGTTGAAATGACAGTTCAGGTTATTTTGTTTCATTTGCTTATTATTCATTTTTGGGTTCAGATTTTTGTGACTAAAATTTGATTTATAGTTTGTTTGTTGCTGAATCAAACTCATTAACCAACTCAAATCAACCCTGCAAACATGATGAACTTGTTCAGATATTTTTATCGTATTAAAGTGTTCTTACAAGTTGAAGAATCATGGTCTGTGTGATGGAGTTAGAAAATTTGATAATGGATAAGTGTTGTGTCTATTGATTCTATCCTTTTGTTATTTATATTTTTTATTACGGTTATAGTGACGAAGCTCCAATTGCTTGATATTGTATTGAAAATGAGTTATTATTGGATTATTTGATTGATCAGGTGTATACACAAAAGCTCACGAAAAGTGACAAATTCAAAACGGGCAAAGAAGAGAGTACATCAAGAAGGAAGTAATATTTGAAGAAACTAAAAGTGTCAATTTTGGCCGAATTCCGGTAATGGTAAGGTCAAATCTATGCTGGACAAATGGATGTCAAAAGGGTGATTGTGAATTCGATCAAGGGGGATATTTTTTTGTCAAGGGTGCAGAGAAGGTGAATTTTAAATCCCCCTATATTTATCATGTTCTTGTAAAAATTGTTTCTCATGTTTACTTTCCTTTGTTTCTAGATTGTATAGCAATCAAGTGTCTGCATGGCATGCAATCATGAAGTTCCGACTAACTTTATCATTATAAACTAACTGTTGCGTATCTACCTTGCACTTCGTCAATGCTTTTACTCGTGTTTTACACCATGGGCTCCAAGTATTAACTTGTTTCTCCACAGTGGTGGAATGCCTGCATTACAAATTCCACTATTCCTGTAACCAAACTTGGAGATGGTGAAACATGCCATTTTCATTTCTCTTATTCTTTGATTCTATTAGTACGCCACGTCCCTTCTTTTGCCCGTCAATGATAAACTCCACTAATGTCTTTGACGGATAAAACATTAGTGTTCTGTGTCATTCAAGGTTTTCATCAACAACTCTGCTAGAAACTCTTATGATCTTATCCCAAATGTTTGGTGTGAATGAGAGAAATGCTGGTCTGACTCAGCGACTCATAAAGAATGATCTGGAACTGGTAAATAAGAACAAGCTGTTCAGACTTTTATTTTCTTTTTGAGATCAACACGCACCTAGATGTCATTGAATCAAAGAAACAAGCAGCTCAAGTTGACTTGGCTGAATTTGGCAAATTTTTTTTTTTTTAACTCTCAGACTTGTAGTAGGCTCAAACTATGGGAAAGTGAGGGTTATGAAGACCAGGAAGATTCAATTTCAAAAGGGGAAAGATCTCAATTTGCATAGACATTGGATTTGCAGTCCAATTGTAGTAAAGGTGAAGTGATGAAACCGATGAGGTTGCTCGTGATGAGACTGTATAGTTGGAGGGTGATGGGTTGGGCGAAGGTTAGTAGGTACTGTGTTGGGAAGAGAGGATCGTTTGGTTGCTTTATGGGTTTGGCCCCAGGTTATGCCCAATTTCTCTTCGACACTCTGAAATTAGATCTAATTCTGCTCGAGACCTTGAAGCCTGTGAAATTTACTGTTATATTTCTTTTCTCTGTTTCCGTGAAATCTAATCTTAAAAGAAATCAGTTGCGTGAGATGTGATACTTTAGCTCTATATTTGGATTTCTATTTTAAGCCACAAATAAAACAGTCATGGTGCTGTATGCTGCATATAAGCGTATTCTCTGACCTAACCAGTTTGAACAATGACTAGTTTCTTTTAAATGACTACTTTGTCTCAACAGGCAGATCCAACGGTACCTTAGGCTGCAATTGTTTTATCCGTTAATTCCTCTGCAAAACGTGTGTTTCTTATAGTATTTGAATGTCTACTGAATCTGTGAAAGTATCTTTTGTTGTACACATGTAATATTTAGGTGATAATCTGCTTTCAATGTCATCTGCAGACCTTCATTGCACAGGAACAAATATGCTTGAAGAGACTTTGGGTTTCTGATTCACCAAACTGGAACGTGCAATATAAATCTGGAATCAAAAGGAGAAGAGTTATAATAAAGCTCATGTACTTGTCAACTAAAGAATTTCTTCAAGGCCGACCTCTTCAGAAAATTCTAACTATTAATTTCTTATATGCTATGGTTCCTATTTGGATATTGTTTTTTGCCCTGGGTGCATCATCGGATAAAGAAATCGTTGATATGATTGATGTTGACATAGCTGATATAAGGCTTGCAAATATACTCCTAGCTACCATTAATGAAGCTGATGAGAATTGTGAGGGTTTCCGTAGGGAAGGAAGAGCTCTGGAAATGGTTGATGAAGAAATTAGAAAATCCAAATTCCCTCCAACTGAAACTGTCAAAGACTGCCTGGACAACTACCTATTTCCATCTCTTTGTGGGCATAAACAAAAGGCATTGTTTCTTGGATACATGGTCTAGTGTCTACTACTGTCCTATACTGGGCAGAGGAAACTTGAAAATAGGGATGATTTTAGAAACAAAAGGTTAGACTTGTTGGTGAATTGCTGGAACGTGAACTTCGTATTCATATTAGACATGTTGAGCGGAGGATGACAAAGGCTATCCAAAGAGATTTGTATGGGGATCGTAGTTTACAACCAATTGAACATTATCTTGATGCCTCTATCATCACGAATGGTCTTTCTGGGGCATTTTCAACTGGACATTGGGCACATCCTTTCAAGAAATCAGAGAGGGTAGCTGGGGTTGTGGCAAATCTTAGGTGAAGGAATCCCTTGCAGACATTGGCTGATATGAGAAAAGCACGCCAGCAGGTTCAGTATACAGGGAAGGTTGGAAACGCTAGAGTCCCGTAAGTCTTAGCTCTTAACTTCCAGCTACCTTTAGAATGTGCTTTTTCTTCTTCTCATGTTAATGAAATAATTTCTGTTCAGTTTAAAGAATGATAAATTTGTTGTGTTTTATTGATGCAGGCATCCGTCTCATTGGAGAAAAGTGTGCTTCCTTTCCACCTCAGATGGGGAAAACTGCGGGCTTGTAAAGAATCTGTCTGTTACTGGACTTGTCACCACTAGTTTGATGGAACCTCTGCTGGACAAGATATTAGGATGTGGGATGGAGATATTAGTAGATGATCCTTCTCTTGCATCACTTGAGGGAAAGAGTAAAGTTTTTCTAGATGGTGACTGGATCGGACTTTGCAGGGATTCTGACTTATTTGTAATGGCTTTAAGAAATACACGTCTCAACAAGGGATTCCCTCCCCAGGTTCTGCTCTTAACCCCATCAGTTTGTGGTTGCTTAAATAAATCTGAATGTTTTTCTAGGTATCCCCCCACCCCTAAGTGGATGATTTGGTTGTGATCGCTGTACTTTTAATCAGATAGAAACCCACTTATGGCGGTTTGAATTGTGTCTGGATGCATATCCTACCTTCAACCTACCTTGTGGTAGGTTTCCCACAGTCGCGGCATTCAAATTCTTTAAATGTTATTGCATCACAAAGGCTTTGGAAGGACTTTTTGTCCATTGAACGTGGCAAATGGCAGATGCTAGTTGTCTCAAGCACATCACTTGCCATTTCATATGTAAATATCACCTACTGATGGGTTGTTTGGAGAACATCTGGCCATATATTAACATATCAGATTATCAGTAAATGTTTATTTATACAATTTTCTAAACTCTATGTGCCATGATGACTTTTGTTCATGGATGCAAAGCACCATCTTTCATTCTATTGTATGCTCACTATTATGAATTTTGCTCTATAGTTTTAATGAGAAAATCTTATCTCTCTACTTGTGATTTTCTCCATTAGGTGGAAATAAAAGAAGATAGGCAGCAAGGAGAGGTCCGTATATTTTCTGATGCTGGGAGAATTCTGCGGCCTCTTCTGGTTGTGGAAAGCTTGAAGAAGGTACAAATAGTTAAAGGCAGTTTCAGTTTCCAATCCCTCTTGGATGAAGGGGTAGTCGAACTTGTGGGAGTTGAAGAAGAAGAGGATTGTCTAACTGCGTGGTGTATAAATGACCTATTAATTGGAGATAAAGGCCAGCCACCTGTTCATTACACACACTGCGAGCTGGATGCATCTTTTCTGTTGGGCCTAAGTTGTGGCATCATCCCTTTACTTAACCATGACCATTCTAAGAGGGTTCTTTTTGAATCTGAGAAACACTCCCAGCAAGCAATTGGTTACTCGACCACAAACCCCAACATTAGAGTGGATACATTATCCCATCAGCTATATTACCCACAGCGACCTCTCTTACGCACGATGATATCAGATTGTCTTGGAAAACCCGAGTATCTCCTGGGTCAAAACGTAGTTCTTCCTAAGTCTGAAATTTATAATGGCCAGAATGTCATTTTAGCTGTAAATGTCCACCAAGGGTACAATCAGGAACATTCACTTGTGTTGAATCGAGCTTCAGTAGAGCGTGGTATGTTTCGAACAGAACACATTAGAAGCTACAAGGCTGAAGTTGACAACAACGAGCTACCACAAAATTCTAGACGGGGGAAACCGAAGGATAGAGTGGATTTTGGTAAGTTGCAGAGCAGAATTGAAGGTGTAGACAGCCTTGATGATGATGGCTTCCCATATATTGGTGCAAACTTGCAAATTGGAGATATTGTCATTGATAGAGGTGCAGAATCGGGGGCTGATCACAGTATCAAGTTAAAGCACACTGAAAGAGGAAAAGTGCAGAAAGTTGTATTGTCAGCAGACGATGATGGTACAAACTATGCAGTTGTTTCTCTCAGACAGGTTTTCCCTTTTTTGTCTCTCATTCCCACTCTCTTTTCTTACTTCCTCACATGCACATATAATAATGTATCATCCTCACCAAAAGCCAGCCTATTCTGAAACACTGGGATTTTGTGCAAGGATGGTCAACCTAGTTGAATTTCAAGAGCTATGCTATACGAGCTCTTCAGCATCCATGTGAATTTCCATACCGTATTCTTTCTATTTTTTTTTTTTTTTTAATCCACTGTTTTACCATATCGCTTCAGTTGTAACATAGCTCATGCATTTTACTAGAGTTTTGTTCAGTATGTCACTTTGTGCTTGTGTTAAACGTGGCTATGTTAATTAAAAATTGGTTAAGATGTCTACGTGTAGCTCAATAGATGATGCAAATGTTTTGGCGCACTAAACAGTTGACCAAATGTTGTAAGCACAAATATGAATTATTGGTGCAGGTTCGATCTCCATGTGTTGGAGACAAATTCTCAAGCATGCACAGTCAAAAGGGTGTGGTGGGTCTACTGGAGTCTCAAGAAAATTTTACTTTCACTCATCAAGGAATAGTTCCAGATATGGTGATCAACCCCCATGCATTTCCTACCAGACAAACAACGGGGTCAGCTGCTTTAGGAATTGCATGTGGTGGTAGTCTGAGATATGCTACTCCCTTTCCCACTCCTTCTTTTGATGACATCGTAGAACAACTGCACAGGTAAAAACATATTGAAATAATGCATTTGCTGCCATTCCTGTTGTTTTATAAGAAAGCCGAGCTGTCTTTGGTGCAGAGCCATGCACCAACGAGAAAGACAGAAAGGCATTCAATTTATCATCTGCATATTTATTATGATCCTAGATTCTACCAGACTTATTAAGTTTCTCAGTTTAATTCAGTTATACCTGTTTTTCTGCGTGTGCATTTGTGGGCATGGGGTGGGTGCATATTGCGTGCTGGGTTAGGTCTGTTTGTGCACGCAATGATCCTCTGTTACTTTCAACTGCATCCCAAACGTTAACCCTTGGAAATTCGGTTACTATTTGTTTACTACTCTAGACTCTAGAGTTAGCTCACATTTTATTTCTACACCTGTTGTCAGAGCGGGTCATAGCATTGGTATATGCAGGGCAGGCAGAAAACTTTTGATTTATTCCTCATTTCATATGTTTGATTGTTTGTCATAATCTAATAGTTCTTTCATCATTTCCTTGACATGGTAGGCTTGGATACCAAAGATGGGGATCTGAGAAAGTCCTTAGTGGTACTCAAGGTCATATGATGGAACAGATGATCTTTATGGGTCCCACATTTTATCAGAGATTGACACATATGGCAGAAGACAAAGTCAAATTCAGGAATACTGGTCCTGTTCATCCACTCACTCGCCAACCTGTCGCAGACAGGAAGCGTTTTGGTGGTGTGAAATTTGGTGAGATGGAAAGAGATTGTTTGATTGCCCATGGGGCAGCTGCAAATCTGCATGAGCGCCTCTTCACTTTGAGCGACTTCTCTCAAATGCAAATCTGCAGCAAGTGCTCAAACATTGCAAATGTAATTCAACGACCTCTGGCAGGCGGTGGAAAGATTCAAGGACCATTTTACCAGTTTTGTGACTCTGCAGAAAGCATTGTTAAAGTTAATGTGCCATATGGAGCTAAGTTGCTATGTCAGGAGTTGTTCAACATGGGCATATCTGTCAAGTTCGGAACTGAGCCTTGTTAAGCATCAAATTAATGTTAATATCTTGTTTATGATGTAGATGTGTAGAGCTGATGCCAGTGTAAACCAACTCTGCAACTAACTGATCTCCCTTTCGACTTCCGAAGTTGGATAAATCATCTTGTACAGTCTTTCTAACAGTAGCAACATCTTTCTTATCAATCTCGAAATTTTGCTTCCTTGAAGGTTTTAGTAGAACTGATTAATCATTCAGTATATTCTGTACATGATCAATACTTCGATGTTAGCTGGAATATATCACGCCACAGCATTTGCAGGATTTGTCATAACCTTGCTCCTACTAGCGACATGTTAATGGTGTGAAAGCTTACTTGCAAGCCATCATAGCTGTTGATCAGGTTCATTGGAGATGCAGATTTCCTTCAGAGAAATTTATCCTCGGTGTGTATAATTCCTCTGCATCCTATTTGCGAATGAAATTTCTATGCATCTAAAATATTTACATGTTTGCCTTTACATTGTGAGGCTATCAAGAATGGTCCAATGCTCCTTCGCATAGTCGTGATGGGCTCACTTCAGGGCTTCTGTCTAAACCTTTGAGAAGGAGCCCAGTAGTGCGATTGTTTTGGGTTTTGAATGGTCGAACAGGGCTTTGTCGAAAAAGAAAATGAGTTACCCTCAGCTGATGACCATGTGACCCCAGCACACGATGGATGCAAAGGAAATTATAGTGGGGAGGGGGACCATAGTACCATACAATTCATCCTCCTAGTACGTGTATTGCTGGAGAACGAAGGATGGAAAAAACTATAATAAGTCGGATACCCATTATCATTTCTCGAAAGCTTCGCCTGGGCATTTGGAGGAATCCTTAAAATCAGAAAGTAATCTCACGATATGTTCCTAGTCTGTGCCCCCACGATGTGACCATCATTTCATGTCCTCACGAGCTTCGCCTTAGTGTGAGATTGGTACTGCATTCACCATCTGTAAATCCAAACGTCTCCATTGATCTCTCCTCTTCCCTTTGTGTTCTTTGTTTATCAATCCAAAATTATGAATTTTCATGTACTCCCCTTGACTTACCTTCTAAATCAAGCTAGATTAGTATATAAAAAAAATCGGCGCTCAAATTCGGATTTCACATCCAGATTTTAGATACTGAAATAGTGAGATTTCATATGCAGATTTTAGGTACTGATTTGTCTTTCAACACTCTACACCATGGTGTAGAGATTGTGCCTATATTCCATGAGGGCGAGAATGATCAGACTTAGAAGATAAGTCAAATTAAACGGTGAGAGTGAGGCTAGGAAATCAGATTTTGCAATCAGGCTTGCAATTAGGATGATGTGGCATTATTAAACAAGTTTTTTACAATCTTAAAATACACAAGCACTTTGGAAATTTCATTATTCTTTCAAAATCACGTCACCCTGAATCCCTGATTGCAAAACCTGGTTGGTGTAGTATTTTCAGCCCTAAATGCAAATGTTATAAGAAAATGAAACGCTTTCTACGAATAAAAACTTAACGTATTTATTCCAAATTTCACCTTTACATCATGGTGTAGAGGATCCGAATTCCTCAAGAATACAAGCAAATGTGTTGAACATTCCATAACTCATTCTCTTGTCAACACATGGGTGTCACAAAGTGGTTTGCCATGCCAACTATCACCTTCGAAACACCAGCTCACACCAGTCTTTAAGGGGTCCTCTATGCCTGGTCAAATCATCCCAATCCTGATAATGTACCAAACACCCCTGTACTTTGGCACTGATGCCCACAGCTGGCCATGTTACCACCCACTGAAAAGTGACCTGATGTTACTCACGTGGTCTCGTTTATGAAACCCAGAAGATTAGCAGAAGAAGAAGAAGAAGAGGTGAATACAACACACAGATACACTTGACTAAACTAAGCTAGTCAGGCCATGCTCCTTTATTCCTCCTCATGCATGGATGGCAAATAGCAAGCTCAAACTGGCCTGATCAATTTGTCATGTGGTGATGGAATCTGGCACCATTGAATGAATCATTGATGAAGATGGTGATTTGGAGGAAGAGCATCTTTGACCCATAATTTGCTTAGTTTGCTTATGGTGTTATGTTTAAGTTGTTGCTCATGCATGCAAAACAAACACTATTGGTGGACAAATTTTTGTTGTCTATCTTCTTGTAACATTATCAAATACTCATGATTTCTTGTGTTCTCACCCCAAATGTCTCCCATAGGGTTTGAACCCTATACTTGTGATTCATATTTTTAAAATATATTGGTCAGCCATCCAGGTGCATGCAATGCAGTATTCGGTTTAGAGTTATAAAAATACATTCATTATAAAAATACATTCATCCCAAAACTAGCAAACTTATAAGGAAGATTATGTATGAAAATTTTCTATTGAAAACTATGGTCCCAATGCAGCAGATATTAGTAGGGCCGATCAATCTGCATAAGAGATATAACAGATAATTTGATCCAATAAACAGTGCAGAGATGAAGAAAAATAATTAAAAGAAATGGAGAGATATATAGGACCCCACAAAATCTGTAAATCCACCCCCATAAGGTCGCGTGCCACGTGGGACCGTTCACCTCGCTTGGGATGCGTGTCATCACTTTTGCATGCACATCTCGAGCGGGGTGGACGATCCCCACCCCGCCACATCACGTCCCTTGCCCGTTTCCTCGACATTTAGAATTCCACTAAAAGTTCATAAGGGGAGGAAATTGGGGTCTATATTCTATGGGTTTGTCTAATTGGCGAGGAAATAACCGAGGGACCCCTGCAGATGTGTGCACTCGCGCATTTTGAGGAGGATGGAGGGCTCCACACCCCTCCCCCCTCGCCCGTTTCCTCGCCAATTAGAATTCCCCATAGTCTATACATTAATTTAGGAATTAATTAATTAGTTAATTAATTAAATGGAGGTTTGGAAGCATAAACAGCCGTCCTTATGGTTTTATGGTGATTGATTGGTGGTGAATGTCGAAAGACTGCACGTTGTGTGTGTTCTACAAAAACGTTATTCTAAACTACAAAAACGGTACGGCGTTCTACTTTCGTCCCTCTTCCGTAGTTCAGTGTCTTGTGTGCTCCCATAAGTTGGATTATAGGTCACTTCCTTCTATTTGCATTCATTTTCTATACAAAATTTAAAATTTTTCAAAAATTAAATAAATATAAATGAAACTAAATTTGCAAGGTTATTATTCGGTTTTGGTTTTTTTTTTTTTTTTTTTTTTTTTTTTTTTTTTTTTTTTGTGTTAAAGCTTTAGGTATGAGTACACAACATACATCCAGCTATGGTTACGAGCTTCTATTGAGGTCTCTACCAATATAGATTATTATGATCGCACAGTCACACACACTCGCACCAGCTTGAGTTACACAAAACTCTTGCTCGCTTTTCAAGTAAAAAAAATAATAATAAGAGTAAGATGTAGCTTCAAAATGTACCTTAGGATGAGACTCTGATGCCGAAGTCAGTATCAGCTCTAATGAACCGAGAATATCAAAGAGCGAGCTCCAAAGCACAAGAGAGCTTAGAATCTCAGCGTGTTTTACAGGCTATGTGTATTGCACCTCCGTTACCTCTATTAATATTGTCATTATTTTTTTCACTAGTGGCATAAAAAGAGGCACCCCCATGCTTCTTCGAGTTTTGCTTAGTTAAAAAAGGGTGGTAATGGAGGCAATAATTCTCATAACAGGCCATGGAGCCACTCCTTTTAAAAGGCAATTAATAACCTTAAAACACGGTCAATAATGTGCATTGTCGACTACAATTCAATTGACTGTGACACCCCTGCACACAAATGACCCAGAAATAAATCAGAAATTGTCCTTCCAGTTTTAATTGGGCCAAAACTGTCTCCTCTGACCCTACTTATTCCTTCTTCTTTTTTTCCCCTACTTGTTCCTTACCTTGTGGGGTTGAATTTATAAGCAAAATAATCTCCGAGTGGTCTATTCCCAATGTGGTAATGTCTATGTCACTCAAATTTGCACATACAATATAATACAATCGATAAGGAGCACAATATTACAATGTAATATCAAAAATGTCGAAGCAAGTAACTCATTATTTTCATTAGAATTATATACTCTGTAGTTTGTACTAAAGTTTGTATGCATATAACTATGCATTTCATTGGAAGTGAAGAATTGGCGACTCAAATTATTCTTAAAAAAAAAAAAATATATAATCTTCAGAGTAGGGAGGCAATTAAGGATGCCTAACTTTTATTAAACATGTCAAAACAATACACCGTGAGTATATTACGACTTTACCCGTACCAAAAAAAAAAAAACACTAAACTATTTGATCATGCTGGCCTGCCTAAGTAAGTTTTATGCACTTAATCTAAAATCAGAGCTTTGCTACAGAGCGAGGGAGGGAGCGAGGGAAGATAAGCACATCAAATTGAGATGTGCGATGATGCTCATCTCGAGGCGGATGGGTGACTTTCACCCATCCCTCGCTCCCTCCCTCGTTCCCTCCCTCGACCCCTAGAATTTTCCCTAAAATCATTAGCGCCTTCGGTCTACTAGTAAGAGAGAAGAACTATCAAAATTCCTAACTGGGCCTCCACTTGGCGACTATATGCCTTGTATAATTCGTCCATAAATTCTATGATTATATCAACAACAACAAAAAAAAACTTATCTAATCAAGGGAAAACGCGTAGCACGTGTTCGAGCAACAATAGTTGTATTTATAGAATTAAACTAATCCAGAGTTTATTATTATTTAATATTAATGTTAGTTTAAGAGTTAGATAATGCATACAACATATAGAGAAAGAAAGCTTAAAGACAAAGCTAACAAAAAAGAGTTAAAAAGACCCCATAGCACGTTGATGGTCTAAGCAAAGTCTATCTGTCCTTCTGTCTATCAGTGTTTTTTTTTTTCTTTATTATTACCTATCATCCCAGCACCTCAACTTCTCCTTATAAACTCTTCTCCTTCTCCATCAAATAAACCCCTTCATGAACCAATAGTCTGTAGCATATTTTACGTGTATCGTAACGTATCGTGTATTTTGAGAGAGAAGATCGATATGGGTCAGCAGTTTGGAGATACAACGCTTACCAAAGTTTTCGTTGGAGGGTTGGCTTGGGAGACTCAGAAGGAGGCCATGAGAGAGCATTTTGAGAAGTATGGTGAAATCTTGGAGGCTGTTATCATTTCGGATAAGATTAGTGGGAGATCCAAGGGCTATGGATTCGTAAGTAGTAGATGTTTTGTTGTGTTTTTTTTAGTCCTAGATTATGTAAATAAGATATTAGATTAGCTCGCAGACTTGTGAGAGATGGTACCACAAATTTAGAATTCAAACGGGTATTGTTAGCTAATATGTTTTTTTGGTGGTGGTGATTGTTGTGGTTGTGGTTGTTTTAGGTGACATTCAAGGAGCCAGAAGCGGCGAAGAAGGCATGCGAAGATGCAACTCCGATGATCAATGGGCGACGAGCCAACTGTAATCTGGCTTCGCTAGGTGCACGTAAGCCGAGGTCCGCCTTGACAACACAACAAGGTGCTGTTTTTTAGTTTTTAACTACGAAATGACATTGATGGTAATAATGTGCTTTGAAGAGAAAATTGAGGTTTTGATCATGCAGGATCGAACATTCCTCCAAGAGCCACGACGGCAGCAGCGACTACCGCGAATCAGGTGCAATGGTACTATCCAACGGGGACACCGGCTTCTGCCTTTCATCATCATCACCATCACGCAGTTCCTTATCATCCGTATGGGTACTGAGTTATATTTGAACGTCCAGGATCGATGTTTTAGTTTAATGGAGTTCCAACTCAGTAGGAAGTCTGTGACGGATGGAATCACAAGTCCAAAGTTCGAATTATGCCAACAGCATTTGAAATGAGATGGATTATGAAAAAAAATAAAAAAAATTTAAGTCTTAGTTAACAGGAATGAACCGTATCTTACTCTATATGTATTTGTCATTCCAGGTACTCTACTACACCAACTTACATTGCCACAGATATGAGTTACAATCAGGTAAACCATTATTCGTCACCAGATTTAAGATTGTTATTAGATGAAATTATCTGTGATGAATTCTATAAATCCTGATAAGTTGTTTCTATCATCCCGAGGACTATCATTATAGTTATAATTGTGATAAATCGGGTTAAAATATTGTATGCGTGACAAGACAACTCTTTAACTGGTTGTCATATAATTATCACATGTAAGATGTATGTATCTTGCATGAGAATGTATGTATCTTCTATAGTCCTGGATCAAATGATGATCGGATGTTAAAATTTTCACTTCAAGATCTGCCTTCGACTAATTGTGAGTTTTTTAACATATTTAATGATGAAGAATTGAGTCAATATGAACGTCCAGAACCAAAAAGAAGAAAAAAAAAGCTCTTGGGTGAAGTGTGCAGAAGCTCAACTACACCAGTTGTGATTTTTATTTAGCCTGATGATGAAGAATTGCTAACTTTTGGGTTATGAATGCAGAAGCTAAACTACAGTGGTGGATCCTACGTGAACGGGCATTATTCGCATGTGTACCCTGCGCAGGGGATGATGAGTGCCAACACAATTATGCCCGTCTATCCATTTTATCAATTCCATCAATCACAGACAATGGGAGTTCCAACTCATATCTTCCCACCTTCTTCAGCAGGCCCCATCACTACAATCCCTGCTATCATCTCTAAACCACCATCAATGGCACCTAACACAGGTACATACTTTTGACATAAGTGAAAATATTCATAGTTTCATATTGAAGTAGAGTTATACCAATTCAATTTTTTTGTTTTTTTTTTCCTTAACCCTCCGGCCAGGTTCGAATTCATAATGTGTGATACCATCCACCACATCTCTATCAACTCAACTGGTAAACCTTTGGCCAATTCAGTTCAATTCAATTCATTCAGGTCTAAAAACATATATTAAAACCATGCCAGGCCAATATCATATGGTTTGATTCTGCATCACAGAGCATGGTGGCTCACATGCCCCATGATGTTCATATATTTTAATCAAAACAACAATAATGACAAAAGATGTATTAAAAAATCCCTAAATTTTGTGAATTATTTATTATTTGTTATTAATTTCTTGTGACTGATACATACAAACAGTTTGTTTGACTGTGGAATAGGGTGGGTGTGATGACAAAGGTAGTGGTGAAAGTGTCTGATCAGATTCAGAGCTCCTCTTAATTAAAGGTGTTAATAACAAAGACTTGTGGTGGTGATCAAGATTCAAGATTCCTCTTTATCTCTATCTCTGATGATTTTTTTTAGTACTTATTTAGAGTTTGATAAGATTCATTCATTCTCTCTAACACTGTATCCCATCTTGAGATGCAAAAACATTGTAACAGATCGAAGTCATGTTTGGTTTACCTATTTATTTTATTTATTGGTAAAGCTTTTTATGGCTTCAGACTGGTCTTTAGCAACATCTCTCTCTCTCTTTCTCATTCTTCCTCAACTTAATTGACTGAAAACATCTTTCTGAAGTTCTTGTATGTCTTCTCAAAGTGAGAAACAACCATACGAAACTATTTTTATTAGTAAGTGACAAGTAAATCCACAATTCTAAAATGTGGTAAAAAAATCAACAAAAACTGAACAACTTTATAATGAATTGTTAAGAAGGCTTGGTTAAGCATTTGTAAAATAATTTTGCAATCTTATAAAGCAAAATAAAATAACAAGAAAGCAACTTATATAATCTGATCCAAAACAATCTAATTGTGGGAGTTACAATTGGATGGTCCTACTTTGGATTGATCTTCTTCAACGATGAGGCATCTTTGAGGAGACCTCACCACATCCTTCAAACAAATGCATTGAGAAAGAAAAGAAACATTGAAGCAAGTTTTGAATTGTCAAGGAGTTTGGCATTTCATAGATTTTTTAAACCTGGTAGGGTTTTTGCAGCAAACCTTTGTGTATAGATGTCGAGCCTTGCATGGCAGAAACTTTTTGGTGCTGTAGTTTAGATGTCTTACCTCAATAGTGTAACCGTGAGTGATTTGTGGAAGTTTGAACTAGCTCAACATAGTCAAATATGAAAAATGCCTTTTTAACCTAAGGGTCACTGGTGGAAGTAAGAATAACAGTAGTCCATTATTCGGATAATCTTCTCACAGAAATCAGACTGAATTTGAAATCAATAACTGAAACCCAATCTCTTACTCTGTCTCATACTCAGGCTTTTAGCTGTATTTGTCCAACTTGCTACAAAATAGGGGCAGAATAATCTTCTAAAGAGTGCTTTCTAGTAAACAGAAAAAGGTTCTAACCTCATCGCCGCCAAAATCTTACCAGCTAAGCTAGCTAGCATTAGCACAGAAGGCTCCTTTTTCATCATCAAAACAATATGTTTCACTACATAGGATGAAGGAGCATGAAATTTAACTGCGACCATTTTCTCCCAGTAACATTTGCAAGATAGCGTGGCAAGTTTTCTAATGTACGAATATAACAGTGTGTAACACGAGCTGGATGTAGATTTGCTGGATGAATAATTTATTGGATCGCTGGGAGGTATAGATAAACCAAACCCAACAAGCGGAAGCAAGTTGATTATGGACCAAGGTAGGAAGTTGTATTGAAAATTTATGGTTGCAACCAGATGGTTGAATTCCAGACATCATTAATACCAAGAAAATGCAGCTCATCAGAAACAGCAAAAAATAAAATAAGAATGGTGGGAAGAATGGAGATTGAGAAATGCACTTCCAAAAAGAAAATGTAACTCCATATGACAATGGTTTGATTATACAAAGTTCAATAACTAAACTAAATCAGTAATGATTTCCTGCAAAATCCACACATTGGGTGTGCTAGAAATATAAAGATCTACTTTTCCAAGGAACTGACAGGAGAAGTCAACAACCGCGTTTAACAACTCTGAGTTCCTCTTTATACAAGTATGATCATCTAATGTTTAGCCTCAAACAGAAAATTTACATAAGCTCAACATGTCATTAAACTGACCTTCCCAAAAGTATGCAATCCTTTCCTATATATCTGACACCTCCCGAGCAATCTGAACAGGGCATTGTACATTTCTAAGACGACGAGAAACTTGCTGCGAATGACAGCAGCAAATGCAATTCTTACTCTGCAACCTGAGATTCTCTGAATTGACTCCAAGAAAATCTATTGCCGACTTCTACAGTGAGTTCTCTCCAGTGTTCTGTTTTGTATTTGTGGATTCAGGTAAATGAGAAACAAAAGTATGGTGGTGAAAGGAATATAAGGGGATTAATCTTCCTCATCAACTAAAGCGGCAAAGGAGAAGGGTCTGAACTTGTATCCATCACCATGGTAAAACTTGTTCTGAAATTCCACCCAATGGAGACGCAAGGCATGGAGGAACGCACTAAGAGTCTCCATCATGAGTAATATAAAAGCAGTTGCAAAGATAAACACCGTAAGCCCCACTAATCTGATAGCAAAGTTGTCATACCTGTCACCACCACCATCATTGTCATCATAACCTGTTCTTTTGTTATGTTTTAAGTCATCGCATTGTTTATTAAAAATATGTCCAAAAACATGGTGTCTGATTGCATTTTATCATTTGTCAGGTCACAAGACAGTGTCAAGTGTCAACTGAACAAAATTAGACGCCAAGTAAATGAGTGATGCACCTGCCAATAGAAGCTTCATTTGACAGGAACAATTGCATAAAGACACTGTTCTACTTGTTTGTAAAAAGATAATAAAAGGAGAAGCGGAAGAAGAATTTTAAAGTTGCATTAGAAATATATTTTCTCATGCTGCTTGACTATCTGTAAGGGTTATATAACCAATGTGTGTTTTAAACTGAGAACCATTGTTATTTCATTTCTCTTATATCAAACTCTCTGAGGCTACTTCATACCAAAACCAGAGATGCTGGCTCCATCAGGTAATAAACTTGGATAGAATCTTGGGAGTAAGGGAAATGATCAGGTGACTTGATCTTTTAGAGAGCTTGGATGAACCTATACCAAATTACAAATACATGAGGGGGGTGAAGGTTAGGAAGGGTAAAAAGAATCACAAGAATGAAGCCTGACAGAACAGAAAGACGGTGCTCTGCTTCTCTTGGGACACCCAGTTATAGAGACATGCATGCAGGATGGTGCAAAGAATGTTCCTACTCAGCTATAGGAAGGCTTAACCTGCACAAGTAAAAGTTTCCCTTGTATGAATTTCTAACATGCCGATTATCTGATTCTTATGATCTTTTTGTCAGAGATGGTATGAGTTTATCCGTGCCTGAACAATAGCTCCTTGATTCCTCTGGTGTATCTGAGGTTTACCTTTGGTGCTAGGCGTCTATCAATATCAAGCGTGTTTTCTTCTAGTTTCTTCCTCCTGAACCAAGATCTTCATGCGATCCACCCTGCTATGGTGAGGTTTCATCTTAGGGTTTGACCAAAATTATTTGTTTGCTTTGATCAGTCTACATTTTATGTCATCTATATCATACATGTCAGGTTATCAACCTGGAATCAGATGAGGTGACCAAGTAGCAGTTTGATCAGGTTAAGTTGTTTAACCTTCCCAGCATCCTGCTGAAGATCGTGCCATTTATCAACTTCAGACCCATTTATCAACTTCAGACTTAAAATTTCTTTAAATATATTGATTCTTAAAACAAAACTAAAATAATAGCAATTTAAAAATCTAGAAGAAGCAAAACCAGAGAAAAGACAATTGACGTGAGATAGGTAGGAATGAACTTACCCCCAAGACAACAGGAGGACTTTCTCATAGAAACAGTTGACAGCTCCGAATGGGCCAAACTGTTTTAGACAAAGCCGAAATGAGCCACTAATCGATAGTAAAAGGATCAAGCTACAATGCGAAATAACAGCAACATACCTTAGAGCCCAGAGCCGAAGATATGATGCAGTATTTGAAACTGCACCCAGAACAAATTCAATGGAATGTATCATTTGATGCACAAAAACCTCGCTAAAGTTAAACTCCTCATGGTGGGGTTGCCTAGCAGAGTCGGGCTCTTCTACATCAAGATCCAGCTCAGAGGTGCCAAGCACGCCATAAGCGCGTCCTTGGAATCTCTATATAAGATCAGCCGGGGGGAAAAAGTATGATATGTCAGTAAGCTGTTTAAGAGATTGTATTCTTATTCATTATTATCTTATATTGAAAAGACTCCCATGACATACTCTTAATTAAGGTTTTAGATATATTGCATGTTGACAAATAAAAGAATAATTTCATTGAAGTAAGCATGGAAATTTATAGAAATTGCCACACAAGAAGGAAATCATGCTCTATAGAACCAAATCATTCAACTTGTACCCAAGGTCAGATGCATTCAAAACCTAAATCATCTATTTCTTTGCAAATTCTTGAGATAATTAAAGAAAACACTGAAGCTATTTAATAACGAAAATCAACATGACCAAGACTAAGGAAGCCAATCTGAAAAGACATGTCACAGAGCCTTCTTTGAGATAATTACAGAAAACATTGAAGCCATTAATAATGAAAATAACATGACCAAGACTAACGAAACCAATTTGAAAAGACATGTCACAGAGCCTTCTTTCGAGTTCCACCGGACACAAAATTCCAAAGTAAAGTAAAGGTTACAAGGTTAAGCCGACACTTTGCTAAACACAAAAGAAACGGCAACCAGTTTCTGGCATCATCATCTCTCTTCAAATCAAGATACAAGCTATATCAAAATTTTAATCAATAATAATCATTTCATACCGTTCTCTAAATTTGTTTAGATTCTTCAGAGATGAAGATGACCACTGCATATCCTATAACATAAATTATTCTTCCAATCACATACACATTATAACACTAATTAGATGGAGAAATGAACTCATACTGATGCCTAAGTAAGGAAAACAAAAGGCTAGATTTTGTTGCCAGACCTAGATGAAATGAAAATGATGGGCTAAAAAATATCCAACGAAAAAAATACATGAAGAAAAATCAAAATTCAACTGATAACAAACTTTATTTAAAATAGAAAATGCTAGCAACTTTCAAACAAGATTTCCAGGATGCAACATATAGACAAAGTTCCAATCTACCTCTGAATGAAGCTTCCTCAAAATAAAAGGTTTTGGAAAAAGCATCCAAGGAACCGCGACAAGAGCCAAAAGCAACAAGATGATCTGAAAGGAAAAACTGACATGAATTGAATAAAAAAGAAAAGTAGGAATAACATGTCAGATAGGAATATTAAAAGAAATAATCATGCCTGCAGTGGCCTCTGCCCCCAAACAATTCATTTTCACCAAGATCGTCGGTGGGACTCAAAAACATATAAATCATCACATGGTAGAGGTCAGCTTGAGATCCTGTGCACCACTTAATGACAATAAGGAGCGCAAGATAGCCAAAAAGGCTGTTGAGAAATATGATCTGAGGTATAAACTGATACCTACAAATAAAGTGAAAATCAGTATTTTTTTTAATTCCCTTTGTTGAAGATTTATAGCGAAGAAAATAAAGACAAACCGACCTTATATCCAAGGAGCTGCTAAAGAACTTTGCATTGAAGTAACTTAGTAAAATTCCTAAATTCATTTGAGCAACACCTAGTAAAATAGACATCTTCATTTTGAGGGAGTTCAGAAACGGTAGCTCCGAACGACTGCCATACCAACTAGGATCCACACCAAAAGGGTATGGATCACGGTATTTGATTAGACCAGCTGTGGTTGAATCACTGAGTAATGAAACATCAAAATCAATCCAACAATAGAAAACCAATTTAAAAGAACTTTGATGATATCAACTAGAAATGGCAGAAAGGTCAAATAATATTGGAAATGCGAGATATTATATACAAAAATGCGAATAATGAAAAACAGAATGGACTTGAGACGCTTTATGGTCAAAGCAAATAACAGTTAACACTAACAAAAGAGTTAAAAATTAACAAAAGGACACCCTGAGCCAGTTCAAACATAAATGTATATCTGTTTTAATGACTGAAGCTCTGGACTGAAAATTTTAGAGATAAGTTGTGAACTTATAAATCTTGGAAGCCATAAAAGAAAGTAACTGGGGGCATGAAAATATGCACATCATCTCGTTACGTAACACAACCTTCACCAAGCAGCCTCAAGCCTACTTTACCCTTTTAAATTCTAATCCTATCTCTTTGCGCATAACAGCCTCTACACAGTTTTACCATACAAATAAATGAGCACTTGGAAGAAATTATCTTTTTTATTGTTGCCAAAAGGATAAATTTAGCCCAAACCTCCAAGTTCCTCATTCTATTCATGCACTTCATCAATTAATACAACTAGACTTTTGAAAACCAAAATGAACTAATAATATGCAACGACAGAAAGTATAGAGTGAAATGGAATTTCTCCGTACAAATTAAAAAGCGACAAACAAATGTAGCTAAACAATCCCAGAGAGAGAAACAAGTGCTGCAAACAATATAACACGGTTATAGCCTACACCAAGGAGCTAGGATTAGGTACAACACTTCATGTAGGGAACGGCGCAATCATCTTCAACTACAGGAATCCATTAATGGCGCTGTGAAAGGGCTCGTTACTCTAAAATCTCAACCTGTTGAAGAATGTTTCATTTATACATAACAAGGAGAGACACTGTGGCACACACATGCCCAACTACAACTTGGATTATACATGCCTAGCACGCAAGGTAGGGCACATGTACATTATGACATCTCCGATTTTCCCTCAGTGAAATTGGAGAATTTTTAGCCTTTCCCTAGTGAAACCTCGAACGGTTAAAAAGGAATTTGCTTGTGTATGTCATGCAAGGGGGCGGGAGATTTTTAAACGCAATATACAAACACGTGCCCAACCCCGTACAAATAATTCTTCACTATTTCAAATTTAAAAAAAAAAAAAAACTTCTTTACCCTTCAAAAGAAAAAATTAGGAATTTCTAATCAACTATAATTATTTATGTCAATAAAATACATTATAGCACCAAGAAGTTGAGAAAGACGAGCTATCTTATGGAACATGAATGCATAACACATATGGTTGCCCTTAATCTTGACATTTTCTTTCTTAATTGGAAAATAACAAGGAAAAGAATTATTATTAGTATGCCATCATGGTAACACAAATAAATTAAATTTCAAAGTTAACAGAGTAAAATCAGTACACATTCTTATCTGTATTAAAGATATCCAATTAGGGGATGTTGTTTGGAGCATCTTGGTGAGAGTTATCTATTACTTTGGTAGGTGGACCCTCAGTGTATCTCAAGTTTTCTAAAGTAAGCATCTATACCAATGATTAAAAATAAATAAATAAAAATTAAGTGTTCAAGAGAAACAATTGGAATTATAATGTAGAAAGTACATAGAACCATCATTTGATTTCTCATTTATGTATACGGGGTGTATACCTGCAATTTGCTTCTCGGCACTTGTAAGCACTTGGACCGAAAATATGATAAGGAACTGAGAAGAATTCATTGTAGATAAAACCGCAATATATAGAAAACAACGCCATCAAAAGGATTACATAGCGTCCACCAAATGCCATCTCCATAAAGCTGCCAAGTTTCTGAAGAAAACCATGTTAATCAACTACAAAAGAAATCCATCCTTAAATTGACTTGATGACAGTTTGCAGTTCCCTGTGTAAACAAATATATGAAGAAATTTTTTTGTCGTTTGAATTTGGGTTATGACGGGGAGGAATGGGGCTGTCCATTAAACAGGATTTTGCATAGTAGTTTTCCATGCTTTATTTTTTTCTTTTTTCAAGTATCTCTTTGAAAAACATTCATGATTGGTAAGGATATAGGACAATGAAACATACGGATGCAAACATTAGCTATGAAGATTTGAGAAATTTCATACCTCCGATTAATCAATTGAGAATGCATAAGCCAATTGAAAATAATAACAATAGTAAGCAATTAAAAATTATCAATAACTTCATGAGCAAAAAGGCAGACATTCTCTTCACATACGATATATTAATATTAAAAAAATGGATAACCTTGTGAGAGGCAATTAAAAGACCACCTAATGAATTGAATACATATCTTACAAAGGCAAACATAAAGTAGCCAAGAGAAGATACAATCATGAAAACAAAGGCCCTTTATGGTAACCCAATTGTTACCCCATACGCTAGAGTTGTTTTGACCAATGTTTTAAAAGGCGATTGAGGCGTACGCCTTGAGGCGCGAGTTGAAGCGGGGCGCATAGAAATCGCCTCTGCGCGTACGAGTTGAGCTGCCAGTGTGAGGCGTTTTTTAGGCGTACGCCTCGAGGCGAGGCGTATGCTTTTTTATTTATTGATCAGTTGGCGTTATTTGGTAAATGGCTCCCCAAATGCACCTAGAAACACTGCAGTTGACAAGCAAATGGTTTGATTGATTCATTGCTTGACATGCAGGACGCATTTGTTGTTCGCATGCCTACCTCTTCTAAGGAGATTGTCCCTTTTGAGGGTATTCCCAATTAAGGCAATCCAAACGAAAACACATGCTTTGGGGGCAATGTACTGACCCATATCTTCTTGATGATATCTCTGTCCCACCCTTGGATACTACCCCCGCAGAGCTTAAGATAGACAAATTTAAGCTGAACTAATCATTCTTGCCGTTTTGTTCCAATCTATCGTCTTCATGCTGGAATGTGAACTAATTCTCAGTAGTTTAATATGCGTTGAACGTCAAAGGTGAAGAGTCCTCCTTGTTGGTGGCCTCCATATTATTGTAAAACTTGCTCTTTATTTGTTTGAATTTTTTATATACATTTTTCACTATTTTTTACAAAAAAACGCCTCGCTAACCGCCTCGAAAAAAGCTCGATCGCCTCGAGTCTTAAAAAAGTTTTTTAAAACATTGGTTTTGACCTCCCTGCTTAGTTGTTCTACCCCATGAGCAAAGAGGTACACAATCCCTTAACCGCATCAGGAAATTAGGGACCGATACTTTTATTTTGTAGTGTATGTAACAAAATAGGTTTCATATTTGTAAGTGCACTTAAAAATATATATCGTTTTATCAGTAGACAAAAATATATGTTAACATGCTTTATAAGTCACAAGCACTTCATAGTGCCCTAGACCAGTGACTGCAACCAAGACATTTTGAGGCACTCTAAGGCTGAGGCAAAACATTTTTTTAAGAACGTCTTTTTTAGGAGAAGCGTCACCCACATGCAACATATTGCACACATAGTCTTGCAACACAATTTAAGAATATAAAAAGATAAGTAGCTTAAGATGCTAGGGACTTTAAGATTACTGCCTGGCATCTTCAAGAGTTTTCCCTCCCTGGGAAACAGCATATATTTTGAAGAATTGCAAAAAAAAAAAGTATGTTTCAAGGAATATTGTTTATGAGATATGTAACATAAAGAAAGATTTAGAGATATACCTGGGAACTATATTTTCTCTCGCGAGCTATTAGAAATAATGCTCCCAACAATAAGCATATTCCATGACCCCAGTCCCCAAACATCACCGCGAAAAGAAATGGGAAAGTAATACAAGTATAAACTGCAGGGTTTGCTTCTTCATATCTAGCAATACTGCAAAACGAGAATGTTGTATGTAACACTTTGAAGTCAGATTCAAAAGACATCACTCGAGGAAAGCAACTTTCCAGAAAGTTTAATCCATTTTATCAATTACTTGAGTAACAAAACAGCAGACAGTCACACATTCCACACAATTTTAGATAACGTGTAGCTTTGGTGATCTTCAGGTGTTAAAGCTTTTCAGCATTTGTGAAACAAACTACGGTGTTCATGTGCACGGATATGAAACAATGTACCAAAAATAAGTAACACTTCAAAGATATAAGTTCAATGACGAACCCATAAGCATCAACAATTTCCTGAAATGCATTAGTGAATCGGTTGGTTCTAAAATATGTAGGTGGTGATTCAAAAGCATCCATCACATGAAATATTATCCCAACTTGTGAGTTGCTATCAATTGTTGCACGCTGCAATGCCTCCTGAATCTGTTGAATCAAAAATACCAAACATTGAAAAAATAATTTTATTGTTTATTAATTTATTCTAATAAAGCTGTAACTTGTTAAACTCTTTTTCCATGGAGCAAGAATTAGTAATGTTTGTCGTATGAAATTACCTCAGGTTTTGCAAAGATAGGGCACCAGCCCTCTCCAACAAGACATTTTTTTGTAACGTCAAAATTTAGCATATTCAACGTGTCATATACAGCTTTCTCCTTTCTTACCTAGAAAAGGTGGAAAGTTAGAAGGAAACAGGCAACATCAATTAAATTACCAAAATCCATTAAAGCTATAGCACCTGCAAATTTGCAACTAAAACCTATTTGATGGCTGCTAGTACAAATTTAGGTTATCAAGGGTAACATACACTTGAACAAATACGTCATAGGCGTGGTAACTAAAGCTTACCCTGATTATCCATGTGCGTAAGTGGAACCCAATTTCTGAAAGGGCTTTACTTCGATGACGGAGCCCAGCTTCCAGAGTGGCTTCCAGTTCAGAGAGACGTGATACAACCTGTAATGGGAAATGAAGACATACTATCAGACGTTACTACAAAAGTGAAATATTCCAGCAAACACACATATATAGAAAGTTGGAACACACATATAAGGAAGTTGGAATATATAAGGAAGTTGGAATTTATATATAGTAACAACAACAATAATAACGATGATGATAACGGTAATAGTATAGTAGTAGTAGTATTGTAGTAGTAATAGTAATAATAATAATAATATTGTTAATTAACACAGAAAATCCAGTTAACACATATAATAACAAAGTTACTACGTATAATAGTTAACGTGGTATCCAGTTATGCGCCTATTGACAACATGCAATCGTTCTTAAAGCATTCGAACACAGAAAACCGAGTTAATATTACATTAATATAATAATAGTTGACGAAGTATACACTGAATCAAACTAAACTTAAGAGCTATCCCTAATCTCTTACACTGAAAAATGCATGGGTTAGAAATACTATCCTCTTTTAGAGGAATCACACATACCTCCCGAGTGATCTGCCTCTGTTTGGTAATATCCTCAGGAACAGGGTAGCAATTGGCGCCGAATGCCTCACAGATTTTCATTATTTTTGTTTTGGCTTGTTCCCCTGAAAAGAAAACCACAAAAACAGTTTTCTCAACCTGCACATGAGCAGCCAAAAGAATTTGTTTACAATTAGAATGATGGATAATTTAAAGAAAATTTTCATCAGAGTATGGTACAACATCTAAGGAAGCTGCAATAGCTGTTGAAAAATTTTGAAAATAAAAATTAAAGGAAAAGAGAGCATACCACTTCAGTTGATAGAGGATCGATAACATGTTGCTCAGCCGGTGCCTGGTTGAAAAACATATTTCCTCTTGTAGCACGAAACAATATCCTCTCAAATCTTAGAGCTTTTGATTTACAGATAATCCCACTAATAAATCTCAAGCCAGCTTGGTTTGAGGGTCCTGTTTGCATTTCCTGCAGATGAGCCTTTTTTAATGAATGAAAACAACACTAAGTTTCACATAATTAATAATTCAGGTATAATTAAATAATACCTGTTCAAGCAAAGATGCTGTATCCACATAATCACTGCGTGAGTACACATTTTCATCTAATTCCCTCTCCTCTGCAATTGCATGGCTCTTGGTTGAAACAAGGAAGCCACCTGCCTGGAATAACAAATATGAGAAGAGAGAATAGGAAACAGCATATAACAATAGATGGAACGATGAGACTTCTAAACAAGTACAAAGAACACGCCTAGCTGAGCGTTGTGGAGGTAGAGAGTAATCAAAAACAACAAAATGCAAAGGAAAGCCTTGGACACATTCAAATGAATTAAAGGCTGGACTGAGAACTACATTATCAGAAAAAACAAGTATAGCACAACAACAATATAGAAGTGGCAGATCTAGTCACTTGAGTACATAACAAAGCAAAAAGAGTAAAATTCCCTATGTTATTTTCTATGCCTTGCTAAAAATAGAGGGCTGGAAAGACATCCTATCTTCTAAGAGTTTTAACTAGGAAAAAAATGATAAATAAAATAAAACTCAAATGAAAAGAAAATTAGCTAGGGAACGAATAATTGTGAACGTGTATCCTTTTGTTAATTATAGATAAATAAATGAATAAATAAAGAGTGAATTTAAGAATCAACACCAATCTAGACTTACTTGAAGCCACTCAAGTTAGTAGAATAATGATTTGTGGAACATATAAGTTGATCTCATACCGTAAAGGAGAAGTGTAGCAAACATTTTATGTGTGAACAATTGAGTTATCACAAAGTAAAGGAGAGTAAAAGAAAGGATGTCGTGATTCATTCTTGAGCAGAATTTGCAATCAGAAAATGTACCTTTTGCAATACCAGCTTGAATTCCAGGAGTTCATTGTAATTGCGTCGCAGTTTCTCACTATTTGAGTTCATTTCAATAAGTTCTGTCTCATGTTCAGCAAGTTGCATCTGAAACCAAGAGGATCAGAATCAGTTAACTAGTCACGTCCTGAACAGAGCTGTTGTTACAAGGGATAAATAGTCGCCTATTGACAGGGGAAGATTCAATTTGCCTTCGCCATAGTCAACATGTACAAGAAGAAACTGGAATACCACTCGGGATAAGAGTAATTATATTTTAGATGGTCTGCGTAGGAATAAGCTGTAGATATATACCTCTAATGCTCTAATTCAACATTGGTTTGCGTTCCAGGATGAGCAGAAGGCATCAAACCAGCCTTACTGATTTGATCTTTGAAAAAGCGTAATTTTCTTGACATCTCTCCACATCGTTTCACCTGTAAAATAGCTAGCTGATATAGTTTCTGATAATAGGTGCTGTCAAAAGTGTAATCGATCTTCCAGTCAATGGGATGTATATCAGAAATCAAGTGATTAAAATGCATGTTTCAAAACAGTTCATTAGCCCTTATTGATACTGATTGAATGAATAACCAAGGATCAAAGTTAGCAACATTAGGTTCAAGACTCTTATGCCACAAAATGTTGAAATTTATTTCCACTCATTTTTCCTAGAACCACTAACATTATCTTTGGTTCCATACATTCTGTCACCGCTAAGCCATATTGTTACCCTCAAAGAAACTGCAATTGAGAAGTACATACCTGATTAACAAATGTTCGTTGAAAAGGGCTTTTGTCATCATTTAACTGAAAGGAAAATAAACGAAACAAGGTGAGCAAAGATGATTGGATTAGATGTTAGATCAGTACTAAGCATAGAAGATGAACACACATAAAGATGTATGACTGGAAAAAATATTGACTTGATTATATTAATACTGATGAAATATAAAATGAAAGGAGGCCAAAGGAAAAGGAATAATCCTAGGGTAAAAACAACCAAATCTACCATGTTCATTAATCATCTTTAATATTTGAAAATGTTTCATGAACTGGTTGTACGAGCATAATAATTCGAAATGACAGCAGATTTATCATTTCCGCACATATCAGCTCTTAAGAACATAATAATTGGAATCTTGTGTGTGCCCTTTTATCGTCAATGTATTAAACTAGGCGAAGAAAATATATGAAATAGTAGACTGAGATGCCCATGCATATGATCTTGTAGTTAATTGAAGAAATATTGTATTTTTGGGGGGGACCTTGGCTTCCTCACTATATTCTTCCTTCTTTTTTTATTAATGAGTTTTACATTTTTATCTTAACAAACTCCCCTTGTGCGTGACAGAAAATAACAAAGGAAAGTCATCTAAAGAAAACTAATTCCAAGCTTATCCACCCCCCCCCCCCCCCCCCCCTTTCTCTCTCTCTCCTGTATATTATGATAAATTAAGCAAGAACAAAATACTCCAATCGCATGTATCTCGGACTTGATTAATAAAAAAATATTTGTACAAAGAAAGGAGCAGTAGAGCCCTCTAGCTCATCAATCTACCCTCAAAGCCGCACATTACTCAAATATTGTCATTATTTGGTATTGTCAGTTTCATGACTTCCTACCAGATAGCTAATTGAAATTCTCTTGCAAAGTAGGAAGCACTGATACTAACAAAAAAAAACCATCATATTGGAGCCAGAAACATGTCTGGTATGGTATTTAGAGTGCGGACATTCAAATAGACGGATGCGGCAAAGATATGTGTGACTTGGGATGCATTTCTTTTTTTTGCATTTCTGGCTTATGAGTTGTGATTTATGTAGTTATGTTATCCTAAGCGTTATGAAGTTATGATGTGGGATGTGGATGTTTATGAATTATGATGTTATTTGGTTCAACAAATGAATTATCGAATGACTTTGGCGTTTGTGATGATCTTTTTTACTTATGTAACATTTGTGGATTAATGGTTTACGATTCATTTATTATATTAGCACATTTCTAATTATATTATTTTAATATGTAATTTTAATGTTGTGTCTTACCCAGCTTGCAAACGAGTGATATTCATGAAACAACTCTATCACCTTACTTTAAAAAATAATACTTTAACCCGACGGTTAAAACCATCTTAATTCAACATCTAACGAAGGATTTAGCATCTAGAGTATTTCTACAAGCAGACTTGTCGGTAAAAACCAATGCATACCGCTTTGGAGTTTGTTTGTGAGATTGTTAGCTATGCAGTTAATTGCGGGTTATAACGCCGAAATAACTCATAACGGCCTCGAGGCGTTAAGTTTTTCATAAACGTTAGGGTATAACAGAGGGAGTTATAATGGCATATACCGGCCGTTATTTTTATTAAACGTTTTTTCATAACGCCGCTATAACGTAGCGGGCAATTAAAAAAAAATGACCCATCTATTATTTTTTCTCTCGATTGCAGATCTGAAAGGAGAAACAGTCTAACCCTAGCACAGAGAGAAACGAAAAAAGAAGAAGTAGAGAAGGAGGGAAGAAGAGGAGGAGGAAACGATCGAACCCCTTTTGATCGATCGAACCCTATGATCTGTTTGAGGGGAAGAAAAGGGAAGGAGAAGAGAAGGAGGAAGGATCGATCTTATACCTGCTACTGATCTCATCTCTGTAAGTCATTTTAGTCTTGTTTCTTGCTTCTTCCTCCTTCTCTGTTTTGCTGTGCTTCTTTCTTCTCCTTGTTCCTTCTCCTCTGATCTCTGTTTTGCTTTGCTTCCTCCTTTTCCTTCTTCCTTCTTCTCTGTCTCTATTTTGCTTTGCTTTGCTTCTTCATTCTCTATTTTGCTTTGATTTGCATCTTGCATGTTTTCTCTTCTTCCCAACAACTTATGAGATTGCTTTGTTTTGCACATTTTCTCTTCTTCTCTGATTTCTGATCTCTGTCTCTTGTTTTTGTTTTTGTTTTGAAGTATCAAGGTAAAGTCCCAGCAATGATGAGTTAATTATACCATCAAACTTTGAAAGCTTATTTATAACTTTTTTATATCTGTAAGTTTCCCTTCTTTAAATATTTGGTTACC
This sequence comes from Berberis thunbergii, assembly GCA_003290165.1. Classification (NCBI taxonomy): domain Eukaryota; kingdom Viridiplantae; phylum Streptophyta; class Magnoliopsida; order Ranunculales; family Berberidaceae; genus Berberis; species Berberis thunbergii. The sequence continues at coordinate 53,699 of QNQO01010428.1, forward strand.
TGAAACAAATATAAGCAATGAGTAATGACATTGAGTAATGATATGAATTAATGCTTAGTGATTAGTTTCAAATTTATTGGCAGTAACAAGTTTATATTTAATGATTTACTTTTTTGACTCCCTAGTCTATAATACATTAATATACTTAGAGAGGGATTGGAGGTATTAAAATAATTTTAAAAATATTTCATTATATGCCGCTATATCTCGATATAACCCGTTATAACCAAGGATGCACCGACTCTCCGGAAAACCTCCGTATCACGCGTCAAATACGTGTCGGACACGGATCCGCGTCAGACGCGCTGGACACGTATCGGACTCGGGGTCAACGGTCAAAAATTCGTTGACTGAATTGGACACGGTCCAAACTCGGCCAAAGTAGTCAAAATTCATGGACTTCAAAAATGCAAATAAATTGCCCCGATTCTTCCTCTCCCACAGACCATCGAAAAACCAAACCCTAACCCAAAATCGATCGGCGAAGGACGGTAGAGAGATCGAGAGACAGAGGATAAGAGAAGTCGGAACAAAGAATCCATGGCGTCCTCATCGACACCAGGTACTTTCGATCGATCGATTTAGTTTTTTTTCCTGCTATTCTGAGTATTCTCTGTTATTATTTTCTGTGATTTCATCGATCGATCTTCCTGAGATTGATTTCTGAGATCGATCGATTGATTCGATTTCTTTTGTTTTTTCATGTTATTCTCTGTTAAGAGTTCATCATATTATTGTTTCCTTCCTCATTTCTGTGATTTCATCGATCAATCGATCTTCCTGAGATTGATTTCTGAGATCGATCGATTCGATTTTGTTTTTTTCCTGCGATTTCCTGATCTTGCGATTTTGTTTCATTTCCTTTTTTCCTGCGATTCTTTTTTTTTCCTGCGATTCCTTTTTTGCTATGTTTTTTCTTTTCTTTCTCTGCATATATATGAAAGCATGCATGAAATACTTCAAATACCCCATATTGAACTTGCACCTATTGACTGAAGATATAACAACATCCACTCATTAAAAATGAACAAATTGACTCCACAACGAGCTGAAGATTTAGTGTATGTGCATTCCAACCTTCGTCTTTTGTCAAGAAGAAAACAAGAGTACCAAGAAGTTGAGACAAGGATGTGAGATGTCGCAGGAGATACTATTGATTCGTTGGATTTGGTTGCTACTGGAGTGCTTGAGATTGCCAGTCTTTCACTTGATGAACCTGAGCTAGAGGCTGGACTGTTAGATGCAGAAAATGTGACAATGAATCCGCTAGTTAATGAAGAAGAGATGTAGCCGCCTCGCTAGTGAGTTTTTAAAATTATCAATTTACATTTTATTTACATTATCAAGTTAATGAAATTATATTGCTTATGTTTTATGAGTATGACTTGAGCAGTTAAACTTGACTTTATGATGCATTTGTAAATTTGAATGTATTATTGATATGTTTGGATTGTTTAATAGTATTATTAATTTATTTATGATTTTATGTTCTTTTTATGAATTACAAAAAAAGTATATTAAAAAATTAAGTTTGACCGTGTCGCCGAGTCCTATTTTTTTGAAAATTGTCGAGTCGTATCCATGTCCGAGTCCGTGCATCATTGGTTATAACCTATAACGCTCCTAGACCGTTATGGGTCCGTTATTTGTTGTAACTGCATAGGTTGTTAGTGGGGAAAACACTGGAAGCTTTTAACCAATGGATGACACTTCTACATTTTTCGAGTGGTAAGTCTCTTTTTTTCACTATAACATAATTATCCATATATACTTGTTAAAATTACAGTCTTTATGGCTTATCTACTCTCTTTTTTTAGGCTTATCATTTAAATGATAACCATCGTTTGATGGAATTGATTGATCTAAACTTGGGAACATAACATTCACATGAAACTCCGGTGATGATTAAATTGGCTCTTACTTGTATCCATCCGTTTCCAGAAGTTTGACCGTTCATGTCTATCATGGCTTATTGGCTTGAAGACTTGAGAAGAGTTAATGACCAATTTAATTATGTAAATTTATTAGCAACAGAAATGTGCCAATGGCTTATTGGCTTGAAGTTCTCTCGGATAAGTTAATAATATTAAATTGGTCATTAATTCTTCTTAAGTCTTCAAGCCACATGTTAGACATGAAAGGTCTCCCTTCTGAAAGCGGATGGATACAAGTAAGAGCCAATTTAATCATCACTGAAGCTTCGTGCGAATGTTTTGTTCTCAAGTTTAGATCAACCAATTCTATCAAACGATGTTTATCATCTAATGATAAGCCTGAAACAACAAAAACAAAAGTAGATAAGCCATAAATACTGTATTTTTACAATTATATAGAAATAATAATGTTATAGTGAAAAAAATAGTTTACCCACTCGAAAAAAGTAGAAGCGCCCTCCATTGGCTAAAAGCTTCTAGAGTTTTCCTCCTTAACCATCTCTAACAAGCATATTCTAAAGTCGTAAACATCTGCTTTTACCGACAAGTGTTGCTTCTTGTAGAAATAATTGATAGCAATGCCAAAGAGTAATTAATTATAGGGTTGGTAATTTATAGTCTTGTTAATTATTAAGGCTTCTGCTTTGCATAGTCAAGATGGTAGATGTATGGAAAACGTACACAAATTTCCCTTTCTTCCAAGCATGAGTTTATTCAAGGAGTTCTAGAGGAAATGGGGAATAACATACATACATGGTAGAACGTAATAGATCAATAATCTTTCTAATGTAACTTACCAGTTCTTTTTCAAAATTGTGATTCATAGCTTTGTTATGCATACAGCATCAAAACCATTGCCTTGTCATTCACAGAAATCAGTTCGTTATGCAATTAAACTACTTAAAATTCCAAATCCCTTATATTTCTTATCAAACTTTTCCCTTAAACTCTAATACCCCAAATTTCTCTCAAAAAATCCCTCCCCTTCGTGACAAATTTAACTCTATTTCAAGTTCTTTTTTTGGTACAAATTCTATTTTCCAATCTAAGGTTTAAATCTGCTAAAACTTCGCAGCAACTCCGATTCTACTATCTAGACCTCGTCAGACCATCCACTAATCTACCAGTAGCTCTCGTCAGACCATCCACATTCTTGCATCCATTTAGCCACCAATAGGTTTTTGGAATTGAAATGTGAACCATTCCAATCTACGCTCCCAAATCATATCACTAACCACTAATACGTCATTCCTTCTGGTTCATTTTGTTTGAAAATTGAAACCATGGCCACGCCAGAAAAAAAATTTTCATCGAAACCTCCATAATGAATCACCGCAACTCAAACTCTACTCTCTAGGTCTCATTACAACATCCACTAAGCTACCATTAGACGCCCTCCAAAACCTCACTACTTAACACTAGAGATCCAGATCTACTTCACTACCGACACTCAACACCACTAATACCTCATAATTCCATTCGAAAACCAAACAAAATCACAAAACCTACTAATTCACGCATTTAGTCAAACAAACAGTAATCAATGACAGATCCAATCAAATCGAAAGTTCAAGTCCACTAACAATAATCGAAACACACATCTAGGTCAAAACATGGCAAGTTTGCATGAATTTGAAATCAAAGTGAGATCGGATCTAGTTTTCGAATCTTACATCTTTGAATTGCAGAAGACCGAGCTCGCCAAGGTACGACATGGCTCTGTGAGCGGATTCGACTGGAATTATGAGCTGAACGAAGGTCATCTTCTCCGATCGCATGAAATCCATCGGTGGCAAGTTGTCGATGAACTCCATTTTTCATGAACCAGAGAGCAAGAGAGAAAATATTTCCCTCAGATCTGAGAAATCGATTTCGCCCTCTCTCTCTCTCTCCCTCCCTATTTCATTTTCCACCTTCGATGGCCCGGTTTTCAGTTCCTTTGCTTTGCAATTTGCAACTGCCACTAAAAGAGGGAGAGAGAATTTCAGGTCTTCAAAGTAAATGCATGCTTGCTGCTCTAAGTTGTTGCTTGTCTACGCAACACCTTGCATTTATCATCCAACGTGGCCATTTGTTCACTGTTGATTGCGACTGTCCAAAAAGAAATAATAGAATTCTCAGTCAAACGGTGGAAAATGAACTAGGAATTAGGTGTTGTGATAAAAGGTGTTTTGGGACCTAATATTTCCATCATCATCCCATTGATAGTTAGAATGAGAATCTCGGGAACTAATTATGAGATTGATCGTCTCCATGACATTGTGTAACAAATAAAAGTTTTTATTCAATTTGTTTTTTAATAAATAAAAGTGGTAATAAATAATATTATATATTTAAGTTGAAATTAATAATGGTATATATTTAATAATATCAAAATAATATAATTGAAACTAATAATATTATAATTATATTAAGTTTAAATTAATAATAGTATAATTGAAATTAAATTGGTATAGAAAAGTTGAAGATATATTAAAATAATGACGAGAAAGTTAAAATAGATGATGTGATTAGAGTGGTGAATAAATAGGGGAGCCCTTATATTTAGCTTTTGGTTAAAATGGGGATAGTTTATCTCCTATTTTAATTTTTACCATTGGAGATGCTCTAAATCATTCAGGAGATCATTTTACTTTTCATTGTAAATTAAGGGCATTATTATATTCAAAATTTTATTGTTTGATTTGTTGGAGCTTAAGTTTTTAGAAAATTACCATTAATATTAGAACATTTCACATTTCACATTGCTTTTTTACTGTTCATGAACAGTGTTATGAGTCTCTTTGTCCTATGTGGCAACCTTTATGTTATGCCAAACTTAAAACATTTACTCTCACCCCGCGTACAAACTCAAAAAAACAAAAGACTCCATTTCAAACTCTCTTTCCCTCCCACTCTCCACCTCTGGACCTCTCTGCTTCTCCAATTTGTAGACCTCTACATCTCAACCCTTCTCCACCTCTCTGCTTCTCCATTTTCTCCTCTGCTGCGTGAAGGAGTCCCCCTCTCTGCGTGAAGGAATCTACCGCTCTCTGCTTCAAGGATTCAACCTCTTTGCTTCAAGGATTCAACCTCTCTGCTTCACCATCTTCTCCTCTGCGTGATTTGTTGCGTCAAGTAGTACCTCTATGCGTGATTTGCTGCTTGGAGGAGTTCACCTCTCTGCGTGATTTGCTGCGTGAAGGACTCCATCTTGCTCTCTGCGTTTTTGATGGGGTAATCAACTCCATTTATTTTTCTATTTAAAAGCTTTCTGTGACCAAACACTGATAAATATATAAAACACAATATATGTTTGATGAAATTCCTCTTTGAAGTTGAGTGGGGTTGTATTAGCTCCATTCAAATGCATTAGCTCCATTGTTTGTTTAATTTGTGGCGGATGCATTCCTCTTTGATGAAAAAATTTGTGAACGATTGTTTGTTTAATTTCCTTTTTATGTTATTGACAGAAAGGCTAAGCAAAAACATATCTCATGATAATGAATCTGGAAAGTTAAAAACTCTAATTATAATATGATATGATTAATTTATCCTATGGAACTTCAACTATCTCAAACTTTAATCATTGTTCGCAAGATTATTAACTATCACTATCCTGACATATATAATGCACATAGTTGAAAGATAGTTCTAAATAAACTGAATGTGAGGAGGCTGAAACGAAGCTATTCGAGTGTGAAAACCCATTAGAGTGTGATTATGCAGCCAATTTCATGCAAGGTCCAAACTTTGCATTTAAGCATTCCAAAACAAAGTGCAAGAAAAGGTTTATGACTCCATCTTGCTTTCTGCGTGTTTGATGAATTATATCCCCGTTAGTCTTCCAATTCCATTTACTCCAGCACATATACACTGAATTGATCCTAAAGGTATGAACTCTGTGAGTTGAAATTCCTGAAAATGAAGTTTTGGGGTTAGTAGTTTCCCTCTTAGCTTTGTTTGAGACTCAATGATTTTTATTAAAAAAAAAATTTCGATTTTTAAGTAGTCGTTCAATCTTCTTTGTTAGTGTGTTGAAATGAAATTCAATTCAATCGGTGAAAATTTTTGCCAAAAATTCAACGTCCTCATTGTTTTTATTTGCATGTTGTGTAAAGGGTTCGGTGTTGTTTAAAGCTGTAATCTTTTTTGGTTTGTTAGTGACATTTGTAAGTTTTTGAGATGGGTTTTTTATGGGATATTCAGCATGTTGTGTAAAGGGTTCAGAAGCTTATTTTCTACATTGAACACATTTTAATGGGATATTCAGCTGTTTGATGAAATGGCGGATGTACCATTGTTCTGTAAATACCTTTAGACTTATAAAGTTTCAGCATATAACATCATCCAAGAAGAGCAGGAAAGATTGAAAATTGAGTCCCTTAAATCCAGCATATGTATTTTTAAGACAAAATCATGATAGTGAAATATTGCCTATATTTTTTAGACAAATGCATGATAGTGAAATATTGCCTAACTCCAACAGAAAACACTCAAAACTTTATATTGGAGTTAGGAGGCGCAAGATATCGATTTCCCTGGCTGTTGATCGTCGGGTGATAACTGCCACCCACTGCGTACTCTCCCCATTGCGTATAGTGGTTAAAAGTGATTAACCAAACCTATACCTTGGCATTCTCTCTTTCAATCCCTCCCCAAAGTTATTAAAAGTTACCGGCACCTGCATGTTAGTGAACTACATTAATGTTTGTTTGTGATATGATAAACTGTACTCTAAAATCTTAAAGCTTAAGTTACATTGTTAGTTTCTGTAAACCTTTGTGTTATGATAACATTACATGCATTCCTTTGTCTCCATCAAAGTCATCACTGTGCCCCAACAACATGACCTTATCATGGCGCGTAAATAACCTATTTGATATCGTTACCGATGTAGACCCGTCCGTTACATCTATCAAACCATCTGTGCACTCGGCCAACAACCAATGGTACACCCATATCTTACTTGAGTGTCTGATAGTTATTCCATCACTGTCTAATTGCTTAGGTCCCTTTGATGGTACACAATCACCCATATCTATGCACATTGTGTACGATAACATTAGTCACATATTCGATGGATAGACAACCCGAAATGGAATAATTAGTCAATGGAAGGTAAAAGACTTTGTTGGTGCTGATTCTTCAAATATTCTTCTAACTTTTATCAGATAAACAGTACTTACGGACGTTTATTATGTTGTAGTTGACAACTTCTATGGCGTTTAAGGAAGAACTGAGGCATTTCCAGATGCTTATCCTACTCATCCTTCCAATTTGTCAAAGGGACGAATATAGTGCAGCATTCGCGACTGTCTATATACTGAAAGTTTCAGTATTTTCATCCAAGTTGGATTGAGATCACCTTTTCCTCCTAACACATCCATGAACTTCTTCCTATCTGGAGCAAGTTTCATATCGACCTGTAATTTCAGTATTTAATCATCAAAAATAATCTGTCAAAGGGACGAGTATAGTGCAGCATTCGCGACTGTCTATATACTGAAAGTTTCTGTATTTTCATCCAAGTTGTTTGATGAAAAATAAATATTAATGAAGTTGCGTGGGGTTGGTTGTTAATCTGACTTCGATTGTGCCTTCTACATACTTCCATGACTTTGATTGTGCATTGTGCAATGCATACTTCCATTTGGTAAGTTGCTTTCATGAGTAGCACTTTGAAATTGATGTAATAAAGTTTTATACTGGAGTTCCACTGTTTTGAAAACCCAACATCAAGTTTTGCAAAAAGGTACTACTTATGTTAATTGTGTGTTCCAAGATTTGCTGTTTTGAAATTGATATAATCAAGTTATGCTATTACATTGTGTTCCAATTGTGCTTTTGGATTTTGATCATATTTCCTATGGGAACCATTTGTGCATTTTCCTCCGAGGACCATTATGATCCTATTTCGTATGTGAACCATTTTGAACCATTTTCATGTTATTGAGTTCATATGGGAACCATTTGTGCATTTGGATTTTGATCCTATTTCATCCGAGGACCGGGGTTGATGTGAATGGCCCTTTTATAAAAAAGAGGTCATAGAGCCCTGAGCCGGATGGATTCCCCAATAAGTTTTATTCAGTGTTCTTTTATGTGTATGGTGGAAGAATTTTAAAGATCCAACTTTTAAGGATATAATCTTAATAGTACTGTCATTATCCTTATCCCTGAAGAGGTCCTTGACCTAAAACCTATTAGTTTGGTGGCAAGTGCGGGCAAAATATAGCCAAAAATCCATCTTATTAGGCTTAAAAGACTTATTTCTAACTTGACTGAGCCATAGATACTGCAAAGCAAGTGAATATAATGCAGAGCTCCACTGCAAAAACTTTTCATAGATGTGCCATGTTTCTTTGCCATGATTAATTTTCATTATGTCCATTTCATATTGCTTTATTACTTTGAAACTGATCATGCATATTGCAGGTTCTCTTCCAAAATGATTCTCCCGCAACTTTACTCGCACGTGTGATCGATAAGAGAAGGGATAAATACAAGTATTTCACTAAATCAGGTCCTGTTGAACGAAATCAGGTATTGTTTCTCAGAAAGTTGGTTATTTTTACTATATTTTGTTACCATGTTTCCCTTTCATAAAGGTTGTTAGCAATTAGCATGTTGGACTTTTCCTGTTTTTTCATGTGTATGTGTATGTGTATGTAGTAGATGAGAATAATTATAATATGCAATGAGCCTTAGAGCAACTCTACGGTATATGTAAGCTTTCTTAAACTTTAACCATTCCTGTGATCATAACAATAGAATTAGGCCCATTCCTTTGATCATAATATTAGGTTATTCATTATGGTTTGTAACTTAGTACATCCAAATGAAACAAACAGCTTCTAAATACTATAATGAAAAGTTCCCCAACTTATTTTTAGTTTTAGGCAGGCGAGAAAATGTCCAGATACTGTAGCAACAGGGAACACCAATTTAATCTTCCTTATGCCAATTAATTTGGTGATATAATGATTTAGTTTTTGCATGTCTCTTCGACTAAGCCTTCAAGCATCATAACACTTCAATGGAAGGTAAAAGACTTTTAAGATCACTGTCCCTTTCATGAAGTTGCTAAATATTTTAGTACTATATAAGTTCGTTAAAAAAATTACCACTAAGCCTACCTGCATGTTCAAGCATGCTGCCTGCAACCAAGCAAACTGCCTGCCTGCCTGCCTGCAAGCAAGCAACCTGCCTGCCTGCAAGCATCAGAACACTTCAATGGAAGGTAACATACTTTTAATTTCACTGTCCCTTCAATGAAGTTGCTAAATCTTTTTAGTACTATATAAGTTCGTTGAAAAAATTACCACTAAGCCTACCTGCCTGTTCAAGCTTGCTGCCTGCAAGTTGCCTTCCTGCCTGCAAGCATGCAAGCTGCCTGCCTCCAAGCATCAGAACACTTGAATGGAAGGTAAATCACTTTTAAGTTCACTGTCCCTTCCATGAAGTTGCTAAATCTTTTTAGTACTATATAAGTTCGTTAAAAAAATGACCACTAAGCCTACCTGCCTATTCAAGCATGCTGCCTGCAAGCAAGCAAATTGTCTGCCTGCCTCCCTGCAAGCATCATAACACTTCAATGGAAGGTAACAAAATTTTAAATTCATTGTCCCTTCCATTCAAGTGGCTAAATTTTTTTAGTACTATATAAGTTCGTTTAAAAAATTACTCCTAAGCCTACCTGCCTGTTCAAGCATGCTGCCTGCAAGCGAGCAATCTTCCTGCTTGCCTGCCTGCAAGCAATCAATCTGCCTTCCTCCCTGCCTGCAAGCATGCTGCCTGCAATCAAGCATGTTGCCCGTCTGCAAGCATCAGAACACTTCAATGGAAGGTAACAGACTTTTAAATTCACTGTCCCTTTCATGACGTTGCTAAATTTTTTAAGTACTATATAAGTACGTTAAAAAATTGACCACTAAGCCTACCTGGCTGTTCAAGCATGCTGCCTGCAAGCGAGCAATTTTCCTGCCTGCCTGCAAGCATGCTGCCTGCAACCAAGCAAGATGCATGCCTGCCTGCAAGCATCAGAACAGTTCAATGGATGGTAAAAGACTTTTAAGTTCGTTTGGAGGAGTTTTGGTTTCTTCTTCCCCCGTAACTCGGAACAAGGAGAGTGGCAGGTTTGTTGGTGCTGGACCAATGTCATACGACGTACATCCGCCACGGGGAACTGTAGAGGCATACATGAGCTGGCTGAGTCTTCGCGGCAACGCGGGCATGGATCATCTGCGCGAAACTGATTCTTCAAATATTCATCAACGGCAAATTGTAGTTTCACGTGCCCTAATTGAAACAACGTTAGGAGGTGTTTGGTTTCTTCTTCCCGCGTAACTCATAACAAGTAAACTTTTCACTTTAGTTCAATGATTCGCTCAAATGCACACTCTCTTCATATGTGCGCAAATGTTCAAACCATCCATGGCACAAGAGATCAAAACTACGTTTAGTGGTTTGTTTAATACATGAAAGGATTTGTATTCAACCACCATGATATTCCGATGTGTGCACCTGGATATCAGACTGTTGAGTTTAAGAAGTAGAACGATTATGGAAAATGAAGGGACAGTCCTGATGAATATATAAATTGTCAAGGTTTACTATTTATAGGCGGTTTCTGGATCAAGAGGAATTTTTCCGACTTTAAGTTTGATATTGAATAATCAATCAACAAAGTATGCATTTTGAATATGCCATCTATCTTCTTTGTTATCAAAGGGTTATGGTTTTGTTTACAACGTTTTTTCTTTTTTGAATATGCATTTTCTCTAATGTGTTGGATTAGGACAATGTGATAATTATTCTTATTGTTTATCCATTTTAAATCATATAGAAATTCCTTAAAGCAAAAACAACTGAAATCCGCTCACAGTCAGCTCCCAACAACCCGGACAGCACCCGCAATATCTGTTTCGCAGCCGTATAACACGCAGCACTACGCGCGTTCCTGCGACAAAGCCCAAAATTACACCGGACTGCCCAAAACAACCCGCATACACTCTCCAACCGCGTGCCGCAACATCTCAGCTGGCCGCAAGCTAATCAAAACCGCATCACTCAGAAAAACAAACAAAACAGCCTCTTCAGGCCGTGTCGACAACGCTGCGACACACAGCAGCAAAACAGAACAGCAGCAGCAAAACAGAACAGCAGTAGCAGCAGCAGCGGCAACGCAGCATCAGCAGAACCCGTGTAACAGCAGCAACATTCGCAGCGCAGCAACAGCAGCAGCAAACAGGGTACGCTCTGTTTTTTCTAGGCTGAGTGGTAATTTTAAATCTATCCCCCGTCCTCTTTCGATGGGACTGATTTTCCTAGGAGAGTGTCAGGCTTGATCATGGGGATGCGTAGATATTTCCTAGGAGAGTGTCAGGCTTGAAATAGCAGCACATAGTGCATTGCTATTTCAGTCTGCTAAGCACACTTTGCGATGATTTTTCAGTCTGCGAAGCACACTGCAGCACAAAGTGCGGTGATATTTCAGCGTGGAATACCCTGCAGACAGGGTGCGCTGCTGTTTCGGCGTGAAGGACAGGGTTCTAAGTGGTTGCGGTGTTGCTTCAGCGAGGTTTGCAAAGCACACTGCAGCACATGGTGCCCTTCTATTTCAGTCTGCGAAGCACACTGCAGCACAGAGTTCTCCTAAACGTGTTTTTCATCGTGCGCGTTTTTCATCGTGCGCGTTTAGGATTGCCCCATATCTAATAAACGTTCAGTACCAACTGACAGAGGAAACTTCAACTCAGATGACTTGATTCCAGAATTCGCATGTAGGAATATTCAAGAAATGTCTATGCCATTTTACTGTGAAAGTTTACTGCCACAGCATTTTTCACTTGGTGGATAGTTTCCCGATACTCAACTTTTTTTCAATTGGCTGTTAATAAAGCGACTAATCATAGTGCATTGAGAAGATATGCTTTGGAATGAAGAATTCAACTAATTGAATGAAAAAAAAAGGTTCAACTCTAAACTGTTTCTTTCTTCTTACTTTTTATTTCATCGGAAACATTACATTGCATGGGAGCTGTTCTTATTCAAGACATCTGGAATTCTCCTTTCTTGATTAAGTAAATCTGCAATACAAATGAAAACTTTTCTGTGGTGTATGTCAACAAAGGATAAAAAATCATTTTCCTATTCCTGAGGTTGCGGTCTATCAGTTGGGTCGGTCTATCAGTCTATCAGTTGGGTCAGTCTATTAGTCTATCAATTGGGTCAGTGAACTGGAGATTGGACTGTTTTGCGCGCAGGAACAATATTTTTGCTCCCTGTTTTTCTGTAAAACAGTGGATGCTAGGCTAATCCAATCCCTGCGAATGGCCGATTTTGGCTGGCGGTTCGGCTGCGAGGCAAGAGCATCCAGGTTCGCCCTTGCAGTCTGGCTAAGGCTGTGAGCGGTGGGATGCTTGGTGCGGGACGTGCTGCAGGCGCGAGGTTGCAATCTGGACATGGGGGTGCGGTGCTGCTTACCATGTCTCAGTTTTGCTTGCTGTTTTTCTCTTTTTCTTATGCAATTTTTGTTTTGTTTAAAGTACCGAGTAGTGGATTTTTTTTTAATTACTGAGTAGTGGCTTATTAGTTCTCAAGCCAAGTTTCGAATACAGTGTTGCAGTCTTTTTTGTTTGGGCTAAGTCCTTAACTTCGTTCGTTTTTATACGGGTAAAGTCGTCATGTACCCCTATTTTGATTGTAAATTGATTTTTTTTTTAAATCAACTTCCTATTCAAGAAATATGTTGTTGATGCTTTGTTGATTCTTATTGAATTGATGGTTGTTCCAAAAATTTTGCTCAATTGTAAAGATTTTGTTGCAATATAAAAACATTTCCTTTTTCTTTTAAGGGATCCCTAACCTTTCATTGTACTTGACCATAATTATGGACCACTTAGTTCACAATCCACCCTACTCCGAAATGATGATTTTCGGCCAGGTACTATAGTATGTTGATACTACTACATCTTACTTCGAATTGGTTGTCTCATATATATGACACCTTCTTTGTTTGCATATGGATTCAGCCGTAGAAGGAACTGTAAGAAAAATGCATAGTTTTTCCCCCATCTACCTTACAACTTTCACATTAAAATTACTCACTTACTTATATGTTTGCCATAGATCAAATTTCTAGAAAAACAAGGCGTCACGATTACAGTTCGTGATGAGCAAGTTGATTCAAACTTGCCGAGGACAGTAAGAAATTTTGTTAATTTCTTTTTTCACTTAGTTTTTAATTAATAAATTAGCCAAAGATTTTAACATGTCATCCTTTTACTATGAGCAATTTCTTATAGATAATGGCCTCATGTCTAATGTTCACAATCAACAGGTATTATTTCTATTTATTTATTTGTTTTTTCTTTTTCACGATTTCTAACAATAAATATATACATATTTATACCAAGTTATATATATATTTTTTTTGTTAAAGCCAATTATGGATACGGGAAAGGGAAAAGAAAATGTCCCTATAGACAGTAACGTTTCCAAGCATGCGCTAGGCCAACGTTTGCGTTGAGAGAGAGAAAAAAATCAACCTAAGTTACACACTACCTTGACTGCTAATGTGAATACTACAAAACAGAGAATATCCAAACTCCAATGCTTTGGGGTATGTACATATGTTTTTTCCTAACATAATTTATATTGGTGTCTGTTTCTTTATATAAGTATGTACATATGCTTCTTTAACCTTACACCTTCAAAAATTAAATTTATATTTGTGTGTGTTTCTTTCTAGGGAAAAGGAACAACAAAAGCCACAATTGCCGAAAAGGGGAAAAGCAAATTTGTACAGGTGTGTACAACATTCTTAACTTTCAATGCATGTGCTTTTCTGTGTAATGCATTATTTATATTAATTGTTTTTACTGTCTTAAGCTTATTTGCTTAAGATTTTTATGTAAGGGAAAGGAAAATGCCGGTTCTATTCAAAAGGGTAAACGAAAAGTTGTATTTATTCAGGTATGTATAAGTGCGTAACTTTATTATTATTTCAAAGTATATGCCCCTTCTTATTTTCCCATTGTCTATGCACGTTTTCATTGTTTAGATTATATGCATGCCTTAATTTTTTTAGTGTGTGATCATTTACCATTTTAAATGTATTTTAGGATAACAACATTGTTCAGAATATAAATTCAAAACGATCATCCGCACAACGTTTGCGTCGAGAAAAATAGGGAATTTTATGTAAGACGCCTCCTGTTCAAATACATTTTCCTTCATTCACACCCAATGATTGCGCTATTCCACAAAAGCTGCGACAACAATCACGAACGGCTGTGCTCAATATCATCTCTCCCCGATGCATGGATTATGAATTTTTTACTGTGTTAGATCAAAATGTGTCGCCACCACAACAACCAATGAGGTGTTCATTTTCTACGCCTAACGCATCCCCAAATGCACCAACAAACATGTATACTTTTTTTTTCTCATATTATTTAACTTTATCAAGTTTTCTAAATTTTAACTCATTATATCTATCTTACAATTTGTTTAGGCCAATTACAAATGACCGACTTCGTAATGACGATACTTCGCATCATAGTGGTTTGGATTCCCGGCAAGCTCATCAAGAAGAAACACGTCATTTCTTAGGCAAAATGAATTTTTTGTGTCCTCATTGCTCAGCACTACATTGGAATGATGAAAAATTGAAGGCATCTTCGTTAAGGAATCCTTTTTTCGGGACGTGTTGTTTGCAAGGAAAGGTTAAGCTGCCACTGTTATCTACACCTCCGCCATTGCTTCAAGTGTTGTATGAGGGAGATGATGTTCAATCAAATAATTTTCGTACACATATTCGCGAGTATAATGCTGCGAATGCATTTACGAGTCTTGGTGCTAAATTTGAGCCAAGGGTACTCAATGGGAGGAGTCCCACAAGCTTTATTATTCATGGAGAATTACGACATCAAACGGGAGCGTTAATTCCACAACAAGGCCTAGATGCAGTTTATTCACAGCTTACATTTATGATCCCGATTCAGCATTACATACCCGCAGTCGTCGAAATCCACGCTTGAGATTAGATGTGCTCAAAATCATTCAAGATGCTTTGTTGCAGTATAATGTGTTTGTGGAGAAATACCGTCAAGCATACGAGATTCTGAATCAAACAAATTCTGTTGACCAAAACATACCTGTGTATTTACACTATAGTTTTCATAAAGATCGGCGGCGTTACAATCTTCCTTCATCAAATGAAATAACAATTATTTTGCCAGGAGATGTCCCTGAAGTAAACACAACCAGAGATATTGTCGTATATTTGCGAGGAAATCAAGAGTTGATGAAAATTAATGAATGTCACCCAGCTTACTTACCGTTTCATTATGTGCTATTATTTCCGTATGGCGACTTAGGTTGGGAACCTGAATTAACTCAGTGGGATGTTACAACTAATAGGTGTTCAAATAAACGACTTACTCAGATGGAGTTTTACAGTTATCGTTTGTTCGAACGACCAACTGAGTACTCAACCATTTTGAGAGGTGGCAAATTGCTCCAGGAGTTTTTAGTAGATGCTTGGGCTTCAACAGAGCAAAATCGATTAATGTATGTGAGGAACAATCAAACAAAGCTCAGGGCTGAGCTCTATGAAAGTCTTACGGACATTGGGCCCGATGGGTTAAGACCAGATCAAGTTGGGAAGCGACTTATTTTGCCGTCATCCCATATTGGTAGTCCAAGACACATGTTTGAGATATTTCAAGATTCAATGGCTATCACACGTTACAACAATCATCCAGATGTTTTCTTAACCATGACTGCAAATCCAAAATGGCCTGAAATTATGGATGCTCTGTTACCTCACCAAAAGCCTACGGATCGCCCAGATTTAGTATCTCGAGTTTTTGAGTTAAAAAGAAAATGTCTAATGGATAAGATTATCAAAAGAGGCACATTCGGTGATGTTGTAGCTCATGTCTTTACCATTGAATTCCAAAAGCGCGGGCTACCTCATATGCACGCACTTATATTCCTTCACCATTTACAAAAAATTCGCACTACCGCTCAAATTGATAAGATCGTGTGTGCAGAATTTCCTGACCCGGATAAAGATCCGATGTTATTTCAAACAGTTTTGCATTGTGTGGTGCATGGACCGTGTGGTGTTCGAAATTCTGGAGCACCGTGTATGGAGAATGGGAGGTGCACAAAAAGATATCCTCGCGAATATTCAGAAACAACATCAATGGGCCAAGATGGATATCCTATTTATCGACGCCGCAATACTGACCGAGTATATAGTGTGAAGGGTCAACCAGTTGATAATAGAGATGTGGTGCCATATAATCCATATCTTTCAAGGATGTTTGATTGTCATATTAATGTGAAAGTGTGTGAGGGAATTAGATGTGTTAAATACATACACAAGTACATTTATAAAGGTCATGATAGAACAACAATGGTACTAGGGGGAGTAGATGAAATCCAGCAATATCTTGATGCTCGATATATTGGTCCGCCAGAAGCAGCTTGGCGGATATTTGGTCATCTTTTACACGAAGAAAATCCTACAGTGGTTCGATTGGCGCTTCATTTACCTGGAAGGCATCATGTTGTGTTCAATCCTACAGATCAAGCACAATCAATTTTACTTAGAGCCAGACACCAAATGTCGACTTTAACTGCATTTTTTGCGTGTTGTGCTGTAGATCCGTTTGCACGTACATTTACCTACCAACAATTCCCTCAACATTTTGTATGGCAGAAATCACAAAAAATGTGGACAAAAAGAAAAATGGGGTATGCAATTGGAAGAATGTACTTTACCAGTCCTCATGAAGGTGAAAGGTTTTATTTGCGACTGCTTCTAACGGTTGTAAAAAGTCCACAATCATTTGAACATTTGCGCACATATGACAATGTTTTACACGACACCTTCAAATTAGCTTGCACCTCACGAGGACTCCTAGAAGATGATGATGAATGGATTCAGTGCCTTGAAGAGGCTGCGATCATGAAAACTGGGAATCAGTTGAGAAGATTGTTTAGTGTGATTCTAATGGAATGTCATCCACTTCACCCAGATTTGCTATGGACAAGGTTCTCATTGAATATATGTGATGATCTTTCGCACCAACTTCGAACAAGGTTCGGTATTTCAAATCCAACAGATGCTCAGACTCTGGATTATGGTTTGTATCTCATAAATCAATTTCTTCAAGAAGGAGGGAAGAATTTAACGATGTTCCCACCTATGCCCCTGCCAATTGAAAATTGGGACATGATAGTTGGTAACAGACTCATATGGGAACACCGACAACTTCAATATGATGGTCAAGCATCCGATGCACAATCATTCGTCGATCGTCTTAATGAGGCACAACGTTCTGCTTACACTGCAATAGTAACTTCAGTTCTTGAAAAATAAGGGAATTCATTTTTTTTTAATGGAGGTGCAGGAACAGGAAAACTTTTTTATACAACGCCATTGCATCTAAATGTCGCAGCCTTGGACACATTGTCATTACCGTTGCATCATCTGGTATTGCGGCGTTACTATTAGTGGGAGGTAGAACATTCCACTCAATGTTTCGTATTCCGCTGGATGTCATGGAAAATTCAGTGTGTGGGTTTAGTAAACAGTCATTGCACGCTGAGTTATTCAGGGAGACCAAACTAATTATCTGGGATGAAGTTCCGATGCAACATAGATATTGTGTTGAAGTAGTTAATCGTGCACTACAAGATATTTACACCACCAATAAGTCATTTGGTGGTATTACTGTTGTTCTTGGGGGTGGGTGATTTTCGACAGATATTGCCAGTGATACCCAAAGGCGTCCGCGAGCAAATTGTGGCTGCATCTTTTAGGCGTTCTAAGCTTTGGTTAAACATACAAGTTCTGACTTTGAGTTTGAATATGCGGTTGGACAATGGGGTAGGCAGTGACGGGTTTACGAAGTTTTTGACTGAGGTATTATTTTTGGGTAAACAATTCTACATTTTACTACATTGCTATATTTTTAATTACTGATCATTTTTATTTTATATAGATTGGAAGCACCGCACAAGATGTTATTCGTATTCCAACAATGGTGCACAAATGCAAAGATTTAAGTGAACTAATTTCTTTGGTTTATCCTCAACTAAATGTAATAGGCACAGCGTCTCCGAATTATTTGACTGAGCGAACAATTCTCTCGGCACGAAATGACGATGTCTGCGACATTAACAAAGCTGCATTGTCTGCTTTTCCAGGAGAAATCATTGTTTATTTTGCCGCAGATAAAATGGCGGAAGATTTCGAAAATGATCATTCCATTGCCAACCGTTATCCAACTGAGTATTTGAACTCGCTTAATCCTTCTGGATTACCGCCATTTAAGTTAGAATTAAAAGTAGGTTGTCCAATTATGTTGCTGAGAAACATCGCACCTAAAGATGGACTTTGTAATGGAACACGTCTTATGGTTATGCGTTGTGCAAAGCGTATAATTGAAGCAAAAATCTTAAATGGGGATAAGGCTGGCAATTTAGTTTTCATTCCTAGAATCTCTTTAACGCCATCATCTTCCGAGTTTCCCTTCAAAATGAAAAGGCGTCAATTTCCAGTGCGGTTGGCATATGCAATGACGATAAACAAGTCGCAGGGTCAATCTGTGAAATACGTTGGAGTTGATTTACGAACACCGATTTTCAGCCATGGCCAACTTTATGTTGCATTATCTAGATGCACAGCTTCTAATAGAATAAGTGTCCTTTTACCTCGAGATGGGTTGGATTCTACGACTAATATTGTTTATCCAGAAGTTTTGTTGTAAGAATTTTTAAAGGTGTGTTTTACTAAATTTTCTATTGATATTTATCTTTTGCTTTCATATGATATGAATCTAATATTAATTATACATTTTTGTAGAATTGGGATATCATTGTCGAGGAGTATAAAAAAACCATTAAAAAACAAAAGTATAATGGTGGGCGTCATTGAAAATTGGCAAATAAGGTAATTTATCTCTAAAGATGATTGAAAATAGCTTATTTTATTCACATTTTCTTTCTAATATTGTGTGTGATAAATTTGTAAATTTCAATCATATTCCCTCCTTGCTCTAAGTTGGTGCATATAGACGCCGAGTCATTTGATAATGTGATGCAGAAGATGTTTGGAGCAGTTGTTGATACATAGTTTTTATGTACATATACAGTTTAACCCATTTTTGTCTATTGTGGGTTCCTTTTTTTCTCATTTTTTGAAAAGAGAAATGGTGAAAACCATGCTCTTTAAATGCGTATATAGGTATAAACAATGTATGGCTTTGATGTAGTTACACGTTTTTATATTATTTTGGCGTGTGGATATATTATTTGGTGTATTCAACATAGCTGTTTGAGTATTCAACATAGCCGTTTAAGTATGATGTAATCTGCGATAGTGCCAACGGCATGAATATTCCATTATGTTTGTCCAAATTAATTAAATTATGTTTCTTCAAAATGATGCTTTACTAAATTGGGCATCAATTTCATCCAATACTCACTTGGACAAACATGAGATATTTCCTTCTTATTTTTTATTAAGCTGACATTTGGTGGAGATTAAATTTCTTAGCACATAGGTTGCATTATCAGATTTATTAACATTTTTTTACTGTTCAATAGTATTAACTTTTTCCAAAATTAATTCATCATAACTGTTGTAATAGATAATTATGCAAGTGTTTTTATAAATTTAAATAAAATCACAAATTTGAGTACTCAACATAGCCATTTAAGTATGATGTACTATATGCGATAGTGCCAACGGCACGGGTATTCCACTAGTTAGAAACAAAGTACTAGAGTTTCTGCCTGTTTTGACACATTTTCTCAAGATGCGTATTTAGGGGTTGTCGCCATTAAATATCCTTAGGGTTATTTTGATTTCGCCTTGTTAGTTTGGTTAAAATTATGCTTGCCTCCAAAGTAAAGCCTAATAATGTCTTAACCCCAAAATTGAACAAATTTGTTAAGTCATCGTCGTGGACTCAACTTGAACCATGCCTCCTCCCACCCCTTCCTTGCATTAATTTCGCCATCTATCGCTGAGAACCTCTGTTGGAAATAATATTGTACCATGAGAAATATTGAATCCGCTGTGATGGGTTGAGGGGTGGATCACACTCTCTTCAAGGTGTTAACCACGCCTCTGCTCCTCAATTCCATAATAGGACAAATTTTAAAGTCGGGGATTATAGCCTTTCAAAATTTCGCAAAACCGCTTAATTCAGTTTTCGACTCATCCTTTCATGAAACTATTTATTTTAATAAAAAACTTATAAAGAATACTAGCTAAACATGTTAAAAGAGTATGTAAAATAAGAGCAAAAGCAAAATAAATTAACAAACAACACCTTCAAGATCGTGGATTAATTGCCTTTGAAAATTTCTCAAAATTGCTAAATTTGGTTTTCAACTCATTTTTTCCATAAAATGTCTATTTCTATCAAAATCATACCAAGGATAAACGGGCATGGAGAATAGCAGTAAAAGCAATAAAAATAAATAAATATCAATAAAAACCTTCAAATCATGGATAGCCTTTGAAAATCTTGTAAGATCGCTATATTAGGTTTTCAACTCATTCTTTCTATGGAAGTATTTCTTTCTTTCAAAAACATATATAGAATACTAGCTAAACATGTTAAACGAGTATGTAAAATAAGAGCAAAAGCAAAATAAATTAACGAACAACACCTTCAAGTTGTGGATTAATTGCCTTCGAAAATTTCTCAAAATTGCTAAATTTGGTTTTCAACTCATTTTTTCCATAAAATGTCTATTTCTATCAAAATCATACGAAGGATAAACGGGCATGGAGAATAGCAGTAAAAGCAATAAAAAAATATCGATAAAAACCTTCAAATCATGGATAGCCTTTGAAAATCTTGTAAGATCGCTATATTAGGTTTTCAACTCATTCTTTCTATGGAAGTATTTCTTTCTTTTAAAAACATATATAGAATAATTTTTAAAAGGTTAAACAGGTGTAGAAAATAACATTAAAAGCAATGAAATAAGAAATATAGATAAAAAAACCCTCTAAATCTAGGATTATAGCCTTTGAAAATGTTGCGAAAACGATGAGTTCAACTTTCAACTCATTTTTACATGGAAAGAATTATTTATTTCAAAAATATATTATGCTAATAAAAATGATAAATAGGTGTGGAAAACAAATCACAAGCAAATATATATATATATATATATATATATATGTGAAATATTGATAAATCCCCCAAAATAAAGGATTACGGTCTTTCAAGATTTCACAAAATTGTTTAATTCGGTTTACAACTCATTCTTTCGATGAAACTGCTTATTTAAATCAAAAACTTGTAAAGAATACTAGCTAAACAAGTATGTAAAATAAGAGCAAAAGCAAAAAAAAAAAAAAAAAAATCAAACAAAACCTCCCAACTCATAGATTATAGCCTTTAAAATTTCTCTAAATCGCTAAATCGATTTTTTACTCATTATTTCCATTGAACTGGTTATTTATATTAAAATCAGGGGATCATGCGCAATGTAGCGAGCCAGGTGGAGCATCGCAGGTGCGCGGTCCGCCATATTAGGCTCCAGATCCTTGCCGATGCAGTGTCCGGAGGTATCCTACAAGTTCGAACGAGATGGAGTCAGTGTAGTGGTTGCGACTAAGTGGAGCTAACAACGCCAAAAATAATCGAGCCCGTACACAAAGTATTGCCCACAGGATTGTGGTCACACGTGACATTCAAGGAAGAGGTGTACTTTGAGATGTTGCAGATCGATGGATGGATTATAGGATGTGTGGCGATTTGCGTCAAATGTGGAGATTGTTGGGATAACATTGGCTTAAATAGTCCCTATCAAGTAAGGACAAAGGTTTATAATGAGATGATTCACTCCCTAATAGCAACGGAGCATTTTGGAGAATATTCTGCACCACCTAGGCCCAAATGGAAGGCTCGATAGGTGGTGTTTAAGTTAGGGACAATATCGTTGATATGTATAGTGGACCAATGGGTATGCGCAAGTACACGTGCAGGGCGCCCTAACAAATAAAAATATGGAGAATAACAGTAAAAGCGACAAAAAAATATTGATAAAAACCTCCAAGTCGTCAACTATAGCCTCTGAAAAAAATTGTAAATTGCTATTGTCGATTTTGGATTCATTCTTTCAATGGAAGTATTTATTTATTTCAAAAACATATAAAGAATACTTAAAATGATAAATGGGTATAGAGAATAACAATAAAACAACAAAATAATAAATATCGATAAAAACCTCTAAATCCAGGATTCTAGCCTTTTGAAAATTTAGCAAAATCACTAAATTCAACTTTCGACTTTTTTTTTAACACGAAAGTAGTTATTTCTTTTAAAAACACAGTAAGAATGATAAAAATGTATAAGGGTTATTTCCAATTTGTTATTGTATATTCCTATTTGTTATTGTATTCAGTACAACCCTCACAATTGTCAGTTCAAGGGCAATGACTAACAAATTCAGTCAAATGTTTTTGAAAAGACAAACTTACCCCTGCTTAATTAAAAAAATTTAACTCCTCTAAACCCACCCTCACTCTGTTTGTAATATCTCTCATATTCTTCCCCTTGTCTTCTTTTTTCTCCCCCTCACAAACCTTAGTACATGTTAAATAAAACTGAAACTGCACTTAACTGAAATTGAAGTACATGCTATAACAAAACCTTGAGAATTGCCGCAAGATGCATATTACACCTCTTTTATTGTGATGACGACCGTGTCACTCGTTGGCCCAAATTAGTTGTATAGATTGAATTCTTGATCGAGTGTGGTGCCTTGTAATATACCATTTTTGTTTTATATATTATAGTGTAATGTCATCAATTCTTGAGTATGGTGCTTTGTAATTTACCCCTTTAGAATTTTTTTTTTTTGTTTATAAAATAAAAGGAAGGAAGATTTAAAAATAAAAATAGAGTGGGGTGTGGTGGTGGGGGAGGAATGATATAAAAAAGGGGGGGGGGGGGGTTTGTCGTGGGAGAGAGAGAATAATTTTTTTTTTAAGAATAATGGATGGGATTGTGGGTTTGATTTGGAAAATTATGTAAGGGTGGATTTGTCAATTTAAAAAATATTTGATGGAGCTTGTGAGTCAACACCCTTGAACACGGTTATGGGTGTTACACTGTAATACAAAAAAATGGGAGTCAAATAGAAATAGACACGGATAAATGAAAGCCAAATGGAAAATAACCCAAAGGATAAATAAGTATGTAGAATGAGAAATGATACAAGAGCTTGTGATATTGTTGGTAAGCTCTTATTCACAACGGTTGGATTAAATAGGATTTCAATATTAACTATCAAATAGATTTTCATATGGAAACTCTTTTATTGGCAGTTTATGAATAAAAAAATGGTTTAATATAATTTAGGAACTCCTTACTTTTTCGTTATAGACTAACGACACTATTAAATTCAAAATTTTATTGTTTGATTCATTGGTACTTAAATTTTCATAAAATAATGTAATAATATTAGAAATAACGTACTAGCGTGTCAATCCGTTTTGACACATTTCCTCCGTATGTGTATATAAGTTATCACCATTAAATATCTTGAGTAGGGTATTAATTGATATTCACATAATTATTACATAATATATCCCTTAATTTATATATGTTAGTGTTTCGATTATTATAATTTATAATAATTATTTCGTTTTCATGTCTTGGCAGGAATTTGAGCGTTAACGATGAAATGGTATTAAGGCGACAAACAATTGGTCGATTCTAGTGGTGGTACAAAGCAGAGAGTCACATATTTAAACCTAACCCTAGTAAACCTAGATCCACCTAAATTAGCCTAAGCCCAAATCCAAAAATATTAACCTAAAAACCCAAGCCCAAGATAATAGAACCCTATTTAGCTCCCCTAATCTTAGAGAAAAGGGGATCTCTTATTCTCTCTTCTTCCACAGCCCTCTCCCCTCATCTCTTTTCCAGCCACCACACCACCCTGCCGGCAACCCTCGCTCGATAGGAGAGCCGGCAGCGCGATAATCCCGCCATCACCCTTCATCTCGTCATCTCTCACCTCGTTCTTCCAGCCAACAACCACTTCCTCCTTCATCCCACTGAAACAGGGGCGTGACACCCTGTTTCACGTCATCACGCCACACAGCCACCAACACCCGAGCACCACCACCGCCGCCGCGCGCACAAAACAGGGAGCAACTCCCTGTTTTCCACCCTGTTTTGCTCCCTCCTTTCTGTTTTCCTCTCTTCGTCCCTCCCTCCTCCACTTCTATCTCTCTGCTCCAACTTCGCCATCAGACCACCCTACCTCAGCCGCCACTGCCGCGAAACAGAGCCGCAACCACCGCGACTCTGTTTCGCCTCTCTCCCCTGTTTCTTCCCTCTCTCGGTCTCCTTCTTGCTTTCCTCTCTTCTCCACGGTCTCTCCCTCGTTCCTGACTCTCTCTCTCTGCTCCTACCTCGCCAACAGATCAAGCAAACACCACCACCACTGCCGCGAGACAGAGCTCGCGACAGAGCTCCCTCCTTCGATTTTTCTTGTGTATTTTCTCATCTATTCTTCATTCTCTATCTCTCTTGCAGGTTCAGGACTACGAGGATCTCGCGAAGAAGCCGCAACAGCGCGGAACAGAGCGGCGTCGCGTTGGAGAAGACGAAGCAGCAGAGCCGCGCGAAATCTGGCGGGAGAAATTTCAAATTTCTGTTTTTCGCTATTTGCACTGCGAGAATCTGTAAGAGCCACCACGGTGCCTTCAGCCGCTTTTCCCTCGGGATTCGCGTTCGTGCAGGGATGAGTTGCGGCGTACCACATCACGAGGAGATGACTACCACTACCATGGATAGCTAAACCATTCGCCAAGGCTACGATGAAACCATAGGGTTTCCTAGAGTTTGTGTATTTAAATTAATTGTTTTCTTTATGCTTACGTTAAACACATTTGATTTATGATTTTCAATAATTTGCTTTCACTGATTATATCCTGATTAATTATCTAGACTAGTCGGTAGTTAGAAATACTCTTTGTTGAAATTCAAAAGTCTGATTTAATCAATTAATTAATCTGAATCTGTGATTGTGTGTGCCGTAAGAAGACACGCAATGCTAGGGATTAGGATTAGTTAAAATAAATCTGTGATTGTGTGTGCCGTAAGAAGACACGCAATTCTAGAGATTTATACCTATGCTGAAATCAATTGTGAACTTAGATTAATCTTTAGGTTAGTCGTGTTAAATCTTGAAAACAATATTTTTGATTACACAAATCTCAAAGAACCTGTGGTGGATTCAATGCCTTGGTTTCCTTTCTCATATTCTTTAAAACTTTTTATTTTGTTTTTAATTTGATTTTTAGTTTAGATATTTTAATTGCTGTAACCCCATTTGAATTAGTTTAAATAAACCCTGAAATTGAGTTGCAACCACAGTCCTTGTGGGATCGACCTGTACTTGCCATTGTCTACCAGTTAGACACTGTGCACTTGCAGTTATTAAAATTAGGTTAAATTAACCTATTTATTTAGGTTAGTTAAATCTGCATCAAGTTTTTGGCGCCGTTGCCGGGGACTGTAGCAGTGTAATTGGATTTAAGAGTTTATTTTCACTAGTTTGTAGTTTAGGTTAAAAAAAAAAAATTAATTAAAAAAAAAAAAAATTAGGTCAGATATAAGATTGCTTTTGCTTTTAGGATAGGCTTGATTTTATTTTATTTTTTTAGTTATTTCTTTTAAGTCTTAGAAGTTTTGACACTTGTTTTTGTTTTTTTTTATTTTTGCAGGTATTAATAGGAAGGAAGCATATATTACAAATTATACGCTTCTCGAGACAATTGAACGATCCTGCCAACGTCAAGCAAAGTTTTTATTTATTTTGTGAGGAGAGTTTTAATTTTATTTTCACCTCGTTTTACGAGCGTGTGGTGTAATAATTTTTAAACTCTACTATTTTTATTTTGTTAAATCACAAAAAAAAAAAAAAAAAAAAAAAAAAAAAACCTAAATTCTCTAAGTCAAAAGAAAATATAGGGAAACAATTTTAATTGTTACCCAATAATTTCTTGTGATTTAGAAGTCCGACTTCTAAGACCAAGACCAGTAAATTTATTTGCATGTGCTTGTGTGTTGAGTGAAACGGATAAAAAGAAGTCGGACATTTTTTTTTGAATTGTGCTAACTTTTTGTGCAGATTGGAATACGCACACTGTAAGTATTTCTCTCACACGCAACGTATTAGCGACCAGGGTGCTTGGTGTAATTGATTGAAATTGTGTGATTGGATGTTAAATTTCTGCAATTGTGGATGCTAAACTTTAGTAATAAGCAGACCCAGCTTATAAATAGAAACTGGTGGGACTTGATATCCCCACCTCATCACTCCAGCTGTGTGCATCCAATAGCCTAATATAATTAAAATCAATTAGCAAGTTAGATAGAGCCATCTTTTAGGTACGGTGTTCATAGGACAACCAAGACCAAGGTGAGTCCAATAATTTTTGTGTTGACCAAACTGAAAGTGACGATGGGTTTAATCATTCGATGAACTCCGAGAGGCCACTGCCACAAGGGTAATTTACCCGGTACGCCGAGTCATAAGTAAGCTACGATCCGCAAGAAGAATTGGTGTCACCAACAGTTTTGGGTTAAGAACACAAGCCTCGAGTGTATATCCAACGTCACATCGTTCTCACATCTACTGGCTTACAGAGCGGTAGCACAAGGAAGTACTTAATTGGCCCATTGTGACCTCCTTCTCTTGTGCGATAATCCGGTTTCTTTGAAACAAAACTCTAGCCTACTGATTTTGAACTTTGTGGGGTAAAGTGTACACTCTTAGGATCAACTTGTAGCACCCATTGCCTTGTCATAAAGATTACATGAGAAATAATTGTCCCCCAAAAATAAAAAGATAATTGATCTCAAAAACGTTGATTGCTTAGGGAGGCATGTTTCTTGTGCATTTATTGGTTGCTGATTGCGTGTGAATCTGTGTATATTTTTAGAGTTAGTGCTTTAAAAAAAAAAAAAAAAAAAAAAAAATTTATTATTATTTAGGAGTATTGACTTTGCACCTTCATTGTCCATTAGTTTATGCATACTTGGGTGCGTGATTCTAAGAGTAGACTTGTTCGACAAGAATTCGAAGAGTTCGTTGAAGTCCCCATTACCTATTTAGGTTCATCATCCTCGTCCACTGAGATGGCTGAGGGGAAGGCCTTTAAGGATTACTTCGCCCCTCTTCCTAGTAGTGCTCCATCTTGCATTGTCTTACCTGAGACAAATGCAAACAGTTTTGAACTCAAACCATCTATTATTCATCTTTTGCCCACTTTTTATGGTTTTGAGAAGGAAGACCCTTATCTTCATGTCAAAGAATTTCTTGACATTTGCGCTACCCTGAAGTACCAAAACTTTTCTGATGATTCGGTCCGTCTTAGGTTATTTCCCTTTTCTCTAAAAGACAAGGCGAAATCGTGGTTAAATGCATTAGAGATAGGATCCATCACATCTTGGGATGCGTTGTCAAGAAAGTTCTTGACAAAATACTTCCCCGTTCATAAAACAAATGCCCTCCGAAGAGATTTATCTAATTTTCAACAAAAGGAGGGTGAACATTTCTATGAATGTTGGGAAAGGTTCAATGACCTCATTGTAAAGTGTCCCCACCATGGATTCGAGAAGTGGCGGCTAGTTCAATACTTTCAAGACGGTTTAACCCCTCAAAACCGTCGTATGATTGATGCCACTAGTGGTGGGTCATTAATGAAAATGAGCGTCAGTGAAATTTGGGAATTCTTTGAGACGCTTTCCGAAAATTCTCAGCAATGGGATTATTCGAGAAAGGAGTCTGATAGGCGTAAGGGTGGTATATATGAAGTTAGAGATACATCTGTCCAACCCCCTTCTGCCTCAAAGTTAGAGACGGCTGTTATGACCATGACTCAAAAGCTAGATGCACTCTTGAGTTTGACTCAACCTGCACTTCCCGCAAACGCTTCATCTGAAGTATGTGCTGCATGTTCGAATCCTGGTCATTCAATAGCTAATTGTGACTTGCAAAACGATTATCCTGCATACTATGCTGAGCAAGTCAACGCTTTTAATGCGATACGACGACCTGACAATCATCCGCAACCCAACTATTACCCGTCAGGGTTCGCCAAACATCCAAGTCTCTCCTGGGCCCATGGCCCACACCAAGGGGGACCTGTTGTTGTTTCCCAGGCTCCTCAAGCCCCTAGCCCTGTTAGGCCCCACCATAACCAAGTTCATCCATCCCACACATCAAGTTTAGAAGAAACGATTAATCAGCTTTTGCACCGCTCAGCGAGTATAATGGATCAAAATTCTAAGGACATATCTGAGTTGAAAGCCACGACTCAAAGACTTGAGATAGCTATGAGTAAGATTACTCAATCTTCTTCTGAGAGAGAGCCAGGGAGATTTCCTAGTCAACCTGTTCCAAACCCAAAGGGTCAATTCGCAGTTGGTAGTACATCTGAGTCCTACAATGAAGATGTCAAATCTATTACTACCCTTAGGAGTGGAAAACAGGTTGACAATCGAGTGCACGTGCCCGATTTGAGTGTTGGTGCATCTACATCTAAGTCAAAACATGTTGCATCCCCATCTGACAAGGAGGCTGATAAAGCCTCGCCTTCTACAGATGCCCATGTTGACTCTAACCCCACTCAAGCATCTTACTTGCCTAGAGCCCCGTTTCCATCACGGTTAGCTTCTGCTAAGAAAGGAACAAATGTAACCGATGTAATGGACATTTTTAGACAAGTCCACATAAATATCCCATTACTCGATGCTATCAAGCAAGTTCCTAGCTACGCCAAGTTTTTGAAGGATCTTTGCACACAGAAGCGGAAGCTACATGTGCAAAAGAGAGCCTTCCTCACCGAGCAAGTGAGCTCCATTATTCAACACAAAACCCCGCCTAAGTATAGAGATCCTGGTTGCCCGACTATTTCTTGTATTATCGGTGACCATATGATAGATAAGGCATTATTGGATTTAGGGGCGAGTGTTAATTTATTGCCATATTCTGTTTATGAGCAATTAGGTCTCGGTGGGTTGAAACCGACTAGAGTAACACTGCAATTGGCAGATCGGTCTATCAGAGTCCCCCGCGGTGTTATAGAGGATGTGATTATCAAGGTTGAAAAATTTTATTACCCTGTGGACTTTATAGTTCTTGATACACAACCTGTTCACAATCCCTCTAGTCACATTCCTGTCATTTTGGGTCGACCATTCTTGGCCACATCCAATGCCATTATTAACTGCAGGAATGGAATTATGAAATTGTCATTTGGCAACATGACCGTCGAACTTAACGTTTTTAATGTTAGTCAACCATCTCCCGAGCCCGAGGATGTTTGTGTGGTTGACATAATTGAGAGTTCGATGGAGAATTCCTTATTGGAGTCTGTATCAGATGATCCCTTAGCAGCATGCTTGACTCACTTCGGTTTAGACTTTAATGTTGATGATTCCATTAGGGGAGTCAATGATTTGCTTGACTCAGTCCCCATTGTGGATCCTAGTTATAAATGGAAGTCTAAAGTGGAACTCTTTCCACTCAGTGAGTCAAAATTGAACCTTTCTGCTGATACTATTGGAATTTCTGACCCATCCCCTTTTCCGCGTGTTCATGATGACCCATTTGACATAGGTCCTCCTTGTGACTTCTACATGAAGTCTGATCCTCAGTATTCCTTGGAGAGACTACATGCCATAGGTTGTGCTAATTCTAGGTTTGGGGGTGTTGTTACGTTGTCTAACTCATCATCTTGGTGTAGTTCATTTTGTTATGATGAGCCTGTACCACCTGATACATCTATAGTTACATTTACCTGCATCACATTTCCATTGATCAGGGCTAATTATGTGGATCCCATGTTCTTGAGTGAGGATTTCAATTTTTACCATCCTGATGTGGAAATTATCCAATCTTCTGATTTGGAACCAGACTTAGGATGTTCCATTTTAGGAGTAAGGGATGATCTTTTGTTGCATATCACTACTTGCGACCTACTCATGTTTAAGATCCCTATTAACTTCCAAGGAATGCGAGCTTCTTTACTATTTCTATATGATTTTAGATGGTGTCTTTGCAGCTTTTGGGATGTGCTAGTGTATCTTGTGTCGCATGTGGTTGCTATTTTTGAGTGGACTGATCCTCAACTTTTCAGGTTGTTGGTATACGATTCCTTCACCCTTTTGAGGTGAATGTTCCCTATGTTCTTCCTCGTCACTTCCTAATATATCATTCATGAGGGAGAATATATGTCGGGCTGACGACGTTAAACCAAGCGCTCCTAGGAGGCAGCCTAGCTTAAGTTGTGTCTTTGCTATTAGTCTGGATTGATTTTCGAGTACCCTATTTAGTTGTGTTTCACTCATACTCGTTAGCTCCATAACAGTTTTGACTTACAACTTGCTTTTCTTTAGCTTTCTTTGTTAGTGTCGAGTCTGCATTTTATCGATTTCTAATGAAAACTCCATGATTCTTATGTTTGTGAGCCTCATCGGTGGAAGATTTCATCAAAATTGGTAAAACACTTTCCCATGGTAATATCACTCTCACTCTCTTCTTTTCTTTTTCCTGCATTTGTCATGATCGTCATTTCATACATTGAGGACAATGTTTGGTTTAGGTTTGGGGGTGACGTTTAAGACTTTTTCTGCATTTTTGAAAATTTTGAAATGAAATGTATTTCACAATTGACTATTGTATTCTACTCAATCTCCATTGAATACATAGTTAATTATGACTATGTGAAAATTTTCGATTTGAAAATGCATTCAAATCTAAGTTTCTTTCCAATGAAGAGGATGTGCTTTCAAGTATGCCTTTAAATTTGAGGAATCCATGCTTTCACTTGTCACTTTTATATATCAATAGGAAAGCATATGGTTTGATATTATCTTTAAGTTAAATATATTTCATGAGATTTTTTTTCAACTCGATTACTTTTTGCACTATAAGCCATATTAACATGATTTGAAGTTGATGAGTGAGATATGAGCTAGAAAACCTTAGAATAATAGTGGAGACTTAACCAGTGAAAGTTTTGAGCCATTCTTTTCTTTCTGAGTGTTAGATAAATTTACTCTAATTTTTCTTGAGTTCGCATTAAGTCGTTGATGATCTCATTATTCTCATTTTTCTTATCAATTGCTTTGAGAATGACATTAAAATTAAATTATTGCACTAGAACTTTTTAGTTTATTTAGTTGAGATGTCATAATACCAACCTGAACTTAAGAAATGTAGGCAAGTTTTCTTAAACCTTCTCTAGCCTTTTTACTTACCCACTCATTAGTTCCCTTGTGAAGCCCTTTGAGCCGTTGATAGCCTTTTATTTGTGAACCCCTTATCAATACCCAATTTATCTAAGAATGTATATGGATGAATGTTAGTTGGAAATGGGCAATTAGAAAGAACAGAGTCAAATATACCATGAGTCATCAGTGTTGAAACATTCTATTGAGTAGAAGAGGAAAAACATGTAGTTGAAAAAAAAAAAAAAAAAAAAAAAAAAAAAAAGAAAGAAAGAAAAGCGAGATCAATGAAAAAAAATAATAAATAAATAAATAAAAAAAATTGATGGTTAGAACATTGATAGCCTTTGTGTTAGTTTAATGGGTGTATACATTCTTAGATATTTTTCGTATACCTTTTTCCATTCTTTGTTAGCCATTACCTAAGCCCCATTACAACCTATTAAATTCCTAGTTGATCTTAAGAGATGGTTAGTTTCGTAGATGTGGAGATTAAATAAATAAGAACTATGGTGCATGATTTAACATTCTCAAAAGTAATTGATATTCCTGTCCATGAGATCATATTCATTCCATTCTTGAAAAGTTCGTTCTTCATATTACTATATGTGAGATGATTGTTTTCCATTATTTACTCTTTTCCTCACATATAAACTGAGTGAAATATCAAATCTCTGAGTGTTTCATTATGAGTGACATGAGAGGTTTGAAGTCAAAACAAACTTTCTAAAGGAGATTTAGTAATTGTTTTGCTCTGAAATAAAAAGTTATGTTGATAAGGCCATGCACACACACACTTCGAGTTGGGAATAATTGATGAAATTTATTTAACCTTTGGGTATTATTAAATGGTTGTGAGACTCTTTGATATATTATTGTGAGACTGTTAGCTATTTTTAGAATTTTTTTGGCAGCTAAATTCT
This sequence comes from Berberis thunbergii, assembly GCA_003290165.1. Classification (NCBI taxonomy): domain Eukaryota; kingdom Viridiplantae; phylum Streptophyta; class Magnoliopsida; order Ranunculales; family Berberidaceae; genus Berberis; species Berberis thunbergii. Next base: position 85,841 of record QNQO01010428.1, read on the forward strand.
TACTCTGAGGATAATAGATCGAGTGACAATGTTTTGGACATTTATTAAGTCATAATGTTTGTGGGTAACATTTCTGGAAACCCTCACGAGACTATAACTCGTCCACTAGAGGTAATCTAGGGGTTTAAAGCCTTGTTGCACGTTTAAGGTAAGTGCAACCGATGATTCCTGCGAAAGTGAGTTAGATTTTATTTTATTGTTTTGCTCGAGGACTAGCAAAATATAGGTTTGGGGGTATTTGATATTCACATAATTATTACATAATATATCCCTTAATTTATATATGTTAGTGTTTCGATTATTATAATTTATAATAATTATTTCGTTTTCATGTCTTGGCAGGAATTTGAGCGTTAACGATGAAATGGTATTAAGGCGACAAACAATTGGTCGATTCTAGTGGTGGTACAAAGCAGAGAGTCACATATTTAAACCTAACCCTAGTAAACCTAGATCCACCTAAATTAGCCTAAGCCCAAATCCAAAAATATTAACCTAAAAACCCAAGCCCAAGATAATAGAACCCTATTTAGCTCCCCTAATCTTAGAGAAAAGGGGATCTCTTATTCTCTCTTCTTCCACAGCCCCTCTCCCCTCATCTCTTTTCCAGCCACCACACCACCCTGCCGGCAACCCTCGCTCGATAGGAGAGCCGGCAGCGCGATAATCCCGCCATCACCCTTCATCTCGTCATCTCTCACCTCGTTCTTCCAGCCAACAACCACTTCCTCCTTCATCCCACTGAAACAGGGGCGTGACACCCTGTTCACGTCATCACGCCACAGCCACCAACCCGAGCACCACCACCGCCGCCGCGCGCACAAAACAGGGAGCAACTCCCTGTTTTCCACCCTGTTTTGCTCCCTCCTTTCTGTTTTCCTCTCTTCGTCCCTCCCTCCTCCACTTCTATCTCTCTGCTCCAACTTCGCCATCAGACCACCCTACCTCAGCCGCCACTGCCGCGAAACAGAGCCGCAACCACCGCGACTCTGTTTCGCCTCTCTCCCCTGTTTCTTCCCTCTCTCGGTCTCCTTCTTGCTTTCCTCTCTTCTCCACGGTCTCTCCCTCGTTCCTGACTCTCTCTCTCTGCTCCTACCTCGCCAACAGATCAAGCAAACACCACCACCACTGCCGCGAGACAGAGCTCGCGACAGAGCTCCCTCCTTCGATTTTTCTTGTGTATTTTCTCATCTATTCTTCATTCTCTATCTCTCTTGCAGGTTCAGGACTACGAGGATCTCGCGAAGAAGCCGCAACAGCGCGGAACAGAGCGGCGTCGCGTTGGAGAAGACGAAGCAGCAGAGCCGCGCGAAATCTGGCGGGAGAAATTTCAAATTTCTGTTTTTCGCTATTTGCACTGCGAGAATCTGTAAGAGCCACCACGGTGCCTTCAGCCGCTTTTCCCTCGGGATTCGCGTTCGTGCAGGGATGAGTTGCGGCGTACCACATCACGAGGAGATGACTACCACTACCATGGATAGCTAAACCATTCGCCAAGGCTACGATGAAACCATAGGGTTTCCTAGAGTTTGTGTATTTAAATTAATTGTTTTCTTTATGCTTACGTTAAACACATTTGATTTATGATTTTCAATAATTTGCTTTCACTGATTATATCCTGATTAATTATCTAGACTAGTCGGTAGTTAGAAATACTCTTTGTTGAAATTCAAAAGTCTGATTTAATCAATTAATTAATCTGAATCTGTGATTGTGTGTGCCGTAAGAAGACACGCAATGCTAGGGATTAGGATTAGTTAAAATAAATCTGTGATTGTGTGTGCCGTAAGAAGACACGCAATTCTAGAGATTTATACCTATGCTGAAATCAATTGTGAACTTAGATTAATCTTTAGGTTAGTCGTGTTAAATCTTGAAAACAATATTTTTGATTACACAAATCTCAAAGAACCTGTGGTGGATTCAATGCCTTGGTTTCCTTTCTCATATTCTTTAAAACTTTTTATTTTGTTTTTAATTTGATTTTTAGTTTAGATATTTTAATTGCTGTAACCCCATTTGAATTAGTTTAAATAAACCCTGAAATTGAGTTGCAACCACAGTCCTTGTGGGATCGACCTGTACTTGCCATTGTCTACCAGTTAGACACTGTGCACTTGCAGTTATTAAAATTAGGTTAAATTAACCTATTTATTTAGGTTAGTTAAATCTGCATCATTAATCGGTTCGGTCGGTTCAAAATTTAACCAAACCAAATCGAACCGAATTAGGGATTCAATTTTCGTTTCAACTCGATTTCCTTATTTTCAAACATAAAACCAAAATCAAACCGATAGTTTGATTTCGGTTTTACTTTTATTTTCTTATATTTTTCTTCTTTTCATGATTCAAGAAAAGAGAATGAGAAATTAGAGGTCGATCTGGAGGGGGCTGGAGAGGGAGCTATGAATGGTGAAGTTGATGAAGAGTATCAAAGGAATCGAAGTCAAGGAAGGAGAAATCAAAGTGGGGAGGTGGTAATTTGAACGGAAAGGTAATAACGGCCGATGCCTCCACCTCCACTGCCCAATCAAGATCCAGTCACCAACAAGACGAAGAGAGCTTCTTCGATTCGAGCGTGGTCGTCGATCTCGAACTCAGACCATTTGCATCTCTAGGAGGTGGGGGAAGCAGTACACATTATCACTACACCATTTTCCATTCATCCACTATCTGAGCTTTATAGGTATCTAATTTAATCCACCAAATGTAACGACCCTACTTTAACACATAAAATTTTTTAAATTATTTATTTATTTAGTTTTGATTTTATTAAATTTGAGGTGACGACAATAAGTAAGGGGGGTGTCCCTAACCTTGAGCAAAACCCTAACAAAAAAGGATTTTGTCTTTAGTAGGAATAAATAGGGGTTTAGGTTTTTTTTTTTTTTTTTTTTAAAAGAGGGAACAAGAAGGGAGAAAGAAAAACAACTACTGTGAGTTTTTTTATATTATTTAACCTTTTACTGTGATTTGTATTTTTGTCCTTTGATTTTTTTTTTCATATAATGCTGTGAGCATGATTTGATTCGAGATTTGAGAGTTCTTTTCTCTATTTCCTTTCTTTTCATGATTTGGTCAGACCACTTTGAATGAAAGTTTGAAAAGCCAAAAGCTAACAATTAACTGATATTACTTAGTTCTCTAGTTAACTGCAAAATTGTTTTCATTGGGGTTGAGAGGGACAATGGTTAAAAGAACCCATCAACTTTTGTTTTTTTTGGAACTCGAACCATCATCTATTGTTGTCCCAAGAATAATAAATTGCTATCAATTATCAATAAAGTTGGTTTCAAACTTGAATAATCAAAACTTAAATTCATTCTGACGAGTAGAAAGGAAAAAACTCAAACTATAATGTCTTCATGAGTTACTAGGTCCCACTTATGGTGATTTGCAATTAGAATTCACAAGAATTCATACAACTTAAAGTTCATGTAGAATAAATCCCTGGGTCCCACTTGTGATGATTTTTGCAATTAGATTTCATGTGGTATTTGCAATTAGATTTTAGGCACTTAGAGTTCCTGCAGACTTAAATTTCACGGGGTCCCATCGCATAATTGTATGTATGTATTTGCAATGGTGTCATTTTAATTTACAATGGTGCTATTTTGATTTGCAATGAATTTAATTGCGATGGTGTTATTCTGCATGTATAAATATTTTGATTTGAACTTATTTAGAGATTTGTATTATTATGCATATTGACTTGGTTATGCCTTATGAAGGATTTGGATATTTGAATCAAGGAGTGACTTGATTGTCATGTTGTTATCGAGCATGAATAATGAATATGTTATGTATTTTCCAAAAATGTGGGTGGATACGATTGTGAATCGACTTATGAATGACAGAATGTCATTGTGGAAAAATTCTGAAATAACAAAAGTAAATGATATTGGTAAACCTGGATTTCTGAAAATATAAACCACCTGAAATTTATCACTTAGAACTACCACACCTCTTTTGTTTGTTATTTCCACTATCTTACTAGAGAAACTAAATGACTAGTGGGTCGTCTTGTGGAGTTGGGGCACCCATTTCTTACTAGAGAAACTAAAATAACTTTCGGGTTAGTCTTGCGAAAATGAGGTGAATTGTGATGCCTAAAATAGGCTTTGATATTTATCCGTAAAAAATGTGACGTGAGTTTATGCGCATTGGTAGCCCAAGGGTGGCTTTTGGTACTCATATAGTTAGGAGTATCCGCGATGCATGCCTGTATGTGATGTCTCCACTTGGGCATGGATGACGGAGTAGTCCTCCTTTATATGAGAGAGACATACGGGCATGTATGTTCGGCACGGAGGTGGTGCGAATGTGGTATCGTCTAAGTGATCATTTCATTAAAAAGACGAACCAAATTCAAATAAAAATGAATAAACTACGTTTATATTGTTTCTAATCATTTTTCATGCAGGATGGCAAATCCACTAATATTTCTGCAGGTTAGACTTGCCATAGTCAACTTCCATCTAGTAGGTACAAGTAAGTGCATATTTACTTATTAAGATTAGGATATGAATGCCTCGTGGAGGAACTATCTGTGTGTTTTGATTTATTTATCGTACTATTTTTTGTCATATCCTGTAATTTCATTTATTGATTTTTGAGGAATAAAAAGATTTCACACCAGTTTTATTGCTGACTCAAGTGGGCTTTGGCTTCTTGGGTACATTCCTTCGGGAATGTAGTCGACTAGCTTATTTTTAGGATATAGTAATCTCGGACGGGCTTAGAGCATTTTGTACCATACGTGACGAGCATTGCTGGGAGTTGCGCGTGTTCGAAATATTAGATTTTTTTTATTTGTAGGTGTCAGTTTAATTCTGGTAATTTGAACTCGAAGTTATTTATTATTTTTTTGAGAGAGATACATTCGTAAATTGTTGAACTTGTTAGCATTAGCTCTACGAGTTTTAAAATTGTCTTCCTTTTGATGGTCTTTCAGATCAGTTGTTTTATTTTCCCTATATTTGGTAAATTGTGCAATTGATTATTTCTCGTGGATGCCAACTGTTATTTTTCGTGAATGAAAATTCATGTCCCGACTCTCGGGAAAACGGATAATCCTACGTGAATTTTGGGATTTTCGTTTTTTTTTGAAAATTGGGGCGTGACACCAAAGGACCAATTAGCCTTACACATGAGATGATTTTATCTCATGGGATTAGCGATAACCCTAGACAAGTGAAGGACTGGTCTCCCTCACACATTTGACGATGAAGTTCTCCTATTCTCTTCTTTTACTTGCTTTCTTTCATGGGGGGAAAAGATTATATTAGAGAGGGATGAATGCCTCTGCAACTCGGTGGATTAGAGATAAATGAATGGAGAGATAGAGGGAATAGGTTAGCTAAAAAGAGAGAGATGGACAGTAACCAAGACACTCCACTGAGGTGCTGACATCAATTAACTTCAACACTCCACTGACCAAGACAAACTGGATCGAGGGGGCTCCTGCGCACTGTGGGCAGGAGGGCCTCCGGCGCATTCATCTCAACCGTTGGATTAGAATCCAACGGTTCGTATTGAATGGGAGGAGAGATGTTTTTGGCGGGAATTTTTTTTTAAAAAAATTTTGGATTTCAAATTCTCTCTCCCATTGGATTCTAATCCAATGATTGAGATGAATGCACAAGAGGCCCTCTTGCCCACAGTGTGCAGGAGCCCCCTCAATCCAGACAAACTCCATTGACACTTGATATATTTAATCCCAACAATCATCTATCCCCATTAATTAACTTCAACAAAGTATTAGTTAAATACTCAATGAAATGAAAACATAATAGTATAAATAAGCCGATTCATTTTTTCGGGTTACTAAAAAATAAAACCTGAACCTTCGTTTTTGATTATTTTTAGTCCAGTCCAATTCGGTTCAAACCAATAAACACCCCTAATCATGAGGGTTATTTTGATTTTGGCCCTTGTTAGTTTGGTTACAACTATGTTTACCCCAAAAGTAAAGCCTGATAGAGTCTAACCTCGAAATTGAACAGATTTGTTAAGTCGCGTCGCAAACTCGCCTTGACTCGATACATGACCACAATGCCCTTACCCAAACTAAACTCCAAAGCATAACTAAATCTCAAGATATACAATCGTATCTCGAAGCACCATCACGGGGATTAAAAAATTACCTTTTGTCTTCTCTTATGATTATGACCAGCCTCCAATACCATCTCTACCGCCCTCTTCCCCAATCAACAACCCAGCATACCACATGTCTGTCACCTTCTTTGAACCACACCTCCTCCCTTCCCTTCCTTGCTTTAATTTCGCCCTCCATCATCGAGAAACTGTGTTAGAAATATTGTACCATGAGGACATTGAATCCGCTGTGATGGGCTAAGGCGTGGATCACACTCTCTTTAAGGTGATAAATCACTCATATGTTCCTCGATTGCAAAAGAGGACAAACTTTAAAATCGATGATTATAGCCTTTTAAGATTTCGCAAAATCATTTAATTCAATTTTCGTCTCATTCTTTCCATGAAACTATTTATTTTAATAAAAAGCTTATAAAGAATACTAGCTAAACATGTTAAATGAGTATGTAAAATAAGAGCAAAAGCAAAATAAATAAGTCAAACAATACTTCCAATAACTTGGATTAATAGCCTTTGAAATTTTATGAAAATCGCTACATTTGGTTTTCGACTCATTTTTTCCATAATTTTTTTTTCCTATCAAAATCATATGAAGGATAAGCAAACATGGAGAATTACATAAAAAACAACAAAAAAGAAATATCGATAAAGCCTCCAAATCTATGATTATAGCCTTTGAAAAAATTGTGAAAATGATAAATTCAACATTTCGACTCATTTTTACATGGACGTACTTATTTCTATCAAAAACATATCAAGGCTAATACAACAGATAAACGGGTATGGAGAGCAAGAGCACAAGCAACAAAAATGAAATATCGATAAACCGCCCAAAATCAAGGATTATGTAGCCTTTCAAATTTCACAAAATCGCTTAATTCGGTTTACAACTCATTATTTCAACGAAGCTTCTTATTTCAATAAAAACATACAAAAAATACTAGCTAAACTAGTTAACGGGTATGTAAAATAAGAGCAAAAGCAAAAAGCTAAATATATATATATATATATATATATATATATATATATATATATATATATATATATATATATATATATATCATGGATTATAGCCTTTGAAATTTCTCAAAATCGCCAAATTCAGTTTTTTACTCGTTCTTTCTCTTGAACTATTTATATCTATCAAAATCATATGAAGGATAATAAAAGTATGGAGAATAAAAACAAAGCAACAGAAAAGAAATATCGATGAAAAACTTCAAATCGTCAACTATATCCTCTGGAAAAAAATTTGAAATCGTTATATTCGATTTTGGATTCATTTTTCCATGTAAGTATTTATTTCTTTCAAAAACATATATATAATAATAAAAAAAAAGGATAAATGGGTATAGAGAATAACAATAAAATAACAAAATAAGAAAGAGTTTTTTTTAGTTTGACATTCACTAATTTATACCTATTAAAGTTTGACACTCATTTTAATAATTAATTGAGTCTAACACTCGTATTATGACGAAACCGTTGAGTCCATATCATTGGCTGGTGAAGACTAATTTTTTAACTATTTCACCTTTACCTTGTGTTAATTGAGTCTAGTTTTTGAATAATTGGGTGTAATTTTTTAAACCCTAAAACAAAAAATTGCCCCTACCCCAAAATGTGCACATTGACATGATAGAGGATGATGTTTGAGTTGTTTTTAAGAGGGTCGAAACGAGACATTGTTTGATAATCAAAAGTCAAAATTTGCTTTGTTAATGAATCCATGTCAAACATTTAAGAGGATGGATATGAGAAGAGTGATCTGTAAAATACTCATCTAGAACTTCTTCAGCATAATAAACCACATATCATCTGATTCACTGTCAGCTTAGTAGATTCGTGTTCATGGTCGCCCCACTTGATATCCAGAAGTATAGAGTGCATAGTTTCAAAATCACCTAAGAGTTAACATACTTCTGGCAACTATATTTGTGTCTTTATGAGTTAGATCAGTTTCTCTAGGACGACAACTACAACACTGTCTGTCATCTCTTGGCAATGCTTGATAGCTGACATGGCTATGGTTTGTGCCTATAGGGGGGGATCGCTTAAGAGAATAATTCAATGGCTTCGCTGAAATGTCCACCCGAGAAGGCAGCGAGCGACGCCTTTGGATTTCGCTTCTTCGCCCATCACCATTTTGAGTTGAGATATAGAGATTTTTTGTTTCACCAAAAGGTCCAAAAACCTTCCTTTGTTCTCTTAAACCCAAAAACTGACATAAACATGAACATCAACCCATCAAGGATGTGACTTTTGGATCAACCCAATCCGCAAAAAAAAAAAAAAAAAAAAAACTCAATTATCCAAATATTAGTCTCAATTAACCTAAAGTAAGGGTAAAATGGTAAAAAATAAGTATTGACTAGTCAACGATGTGGGCTTAACAGTTCCATAAAAAAAAAGTGTTAGACTCAATAAGTTTTTAAACGAGTGACAAGCTCTAATAGGTATAAACTAATGAGTGTCAAACTAAAAAAAACTCAATAAGAAATATTAATAAAAACTTCCAAATCCAGGATTACAGCCTTTAAACATTTTGCAAAATCGCTAAATTCAACTTTCGACTAATTTTTTACATGAAAGTACTTGTGTCTTTCAAAAACATATTAGGAATAATAAAAACGATAAACAAGTACGTAGAATAAGAGCAAAAGCAGTGAATATGAAATATCGATAAAACCCAAAAAATCGCAGATTATACATAACCATTGAAAAAAAAGTTCAAAATCGCTAAATTCAGTTTTGTACTAATTATTTCCATGAAATTGTTAATTCTATCAAAATCATATGAAGGATAGTAAAAAGGATAAACAAGTATGGAGAATAAAAGTAAAAGCAATAAAAAAGATATACCAATAAAAACCTCCCAATCGTGGATTATAGTATTTATAAATTTTGCAAAATACTTATATTGAACTTTTTAATACATTTTTTTTCCATGAAATTACTAATTCTTTCGTCGATCGATCTCAAAAGTTCATTGGCAGACTCCAGACCAACCCTAAAAGCCCTTAAAACACCCACTTCATCTTCCCCATTAACCCATTTACTATCCTTCATTTTGTGGTTGAGGGAGGAAGAAAGGGGTGGCTGGGGGCTGTGAACCATAAATGTGGTGGAGGTAGGGGGCAATGGTGATTCTAGAAAAGGGGGGGAGGCTGGTGATTGATGCGAAACTAAAGTGGAAGGCGGATGAGGAAAGGGGAAGGAGGAAGAAGAAAGGGGGTTGCGAACCAAAGAGACGGTGAGAGGGGTTGTGAACTAAAGAGACAAATGGGAGGAAGAAGATGAATGAGGAAAAGTCGAAGAACATTTTTCTTCGAGATCCATATATGCTTTGACCATTCGATTACGATTTAATTTAACCATTCAATTTTTCTCAAGATACAAATATGATTTAAATTGACCATTCGATTTTTCTCAAGATACATTTATGATTTCAATTGGATCATTCGATTTTCTTCGAGAATAGAAACTTGATATACAATTTTTTTTATAAATGTTGGATTTTTCTTGATATATGGTTTCAATTGGGCCCTAAGATTTTATTCGAGATTAGATATTTGAGATACAAAACAATCAATCTTAGCTCCGAGTTGTTTAAAAAAAATATTGAAGAACATGTTTGAAATTGTTCTATTGAATGATTGTGGCGATTAGTGATCAGTCTTAGCAGGTCGATGCTAAACTTGATACTTATCAATTATCAGTAGTGAGCAAGCATTCACTGATATTAAAGCTCAAATATTGACTGCTCAACCAACAGATCAACAACGCCTTGCTATTTGTTTCGACAAACTAATGGCAGATGTTACTCGAAGTTTGGAATAGAAAAACTTGGAAAAGTTCACATAAAACCTTACTAGTTTTATACATGATTTTCGTGTTAAATGACTCGTCCCATTCGGAGACGTAGATTTTGAAATACAACACCCCCTTCCACTTCATCTTTCCAATAACATAAACAAATGCATTAGTTGGGATAAAAATCACACCATTCTTCAGTTTGTCCATTTTGTTGCTATGAAAATAAAATGTTGTGAAGGTAAGTGAACAGCTCGAGGTGGCGGTTTTTGTAATGAATTTGTTGTGACTGAGATGCATGCATTTTTATTGTTAAATGGGGTAGGGAAAAAAATACAAAGAGATAATAAATAAATGTGTTTGATTATTACATTGAAATTACAATTACATTGAATTATTTTTGAAATATAAGTTGCAACACAAACAAAATTATAACTACTAACAATTCATTAAATTAAAAACAAGTAATCTCACATGCGTTTTCTCGATAGAGTGCATTAATCGGAGCAACATGAGTTACAAAAGAAACATGCATGTTTTCAACATAATCTTGGTGTGCATTTATAACAGTGTCAATTTGAACATGGTGTTTTCGCTAAACACATTGTCAATTTGAACATGATTTCAGGCTTATTGTGGGTGCTTGGGTATGTAAATTTGCACAACCACACCCAAACTCGGATACTCCCACTCTTACGCTGATAGCTAAGAACAACGAATTTGAACTTGTTCTAGTGTGCTTTGGGTGAGAAAAATTGCACAACCACAACCAAACTTGGGGTAGTATTACACCCTAAATGGGGTGCAGGCACCATCTGAGTTACCGTTCGAAAGGTGACTGTTATAAACGTGCCAACCTTTTGTTCTCTCAACTCATTTTCTTTTTGATGGGGTAAACTTTTTCCTGTGCCATCTAAGATAGTGTGGTGTAATCGCCTTCGCAAACACATTTTGTTAGTGGAATGCTAAAATTGACACCCCATTATCAACAATGTGCACACCCACATACAAAATCCAACTTATTGTTGATGCTTCAAAACAAGAAAGACTTTCAATCAGAAACGTCTGGTCCAAATACATCATTGGTCAATAATTAAATTATTTTTTTTCTGCTCCTTGCATTATTGTCTATATAACAAATCAAAACAATGTTTTGAGGTCGAAGATAAAAGACATTTGAGATTTATCTAAACATAAAGATCTAATCAGTGTTCTAAAAAAGGGCCTAGGTGTTAAAGAAATGCCCAGAGTAATGACTTCGAGGGGGGGGGGGGAGGGGGTGAAAAATCGAGTAGGCGCCTAGGTGGGTTATGGGCGGTCTAAGCGAGATTTGGGCGGTCTGGGCGAGTTTTTATTTTTATTTTTTTAATAAGGTTGATTGTGTTCTTATTTTATTTTTCATTCCCATTTTTGGAAATAAACAATTTAATTGTTTTTTTTTCTGTATTTATCTGAATGTAGTAATTGATGATTATTTAATGAAATTCTCAAAGGATCTGCCGGTACCAATTTTAATAATGTAAATTTTATCAAATATGACCGAGGTTATTCATGCAATTTGAAGAAAAATAAAATAGTACGTTTTGATATTTGCAAATTCAACTTTGTATAAAGTACCCATCATGACCAACTTTAGTCATTTGAATTTTAATAAATTTTGTTCATGATTGCTAATTTTTCATGTTTATAAATTTTGCATATATATCTTGGCATTAAATTGGATGCAATTGATAATGTATTATGTTTAACTTTTGTAAAGTATTAAAGTTCTAATACAAAAGCTAAAACCGCCTAGGCGCTCGCTTAGGCCCCTGGGCACTAGACACCTATTCACCGCTCGCTCACCGCCTAACGCTTTTTAGAATACTAGATCTAACGTATCGCATAGAGGGGAGGGATTGGTGTTTAGCTGAAATATATGTTCGCATATAACTGAAATATCTTTGGCCAAATTTGAAATTCTCCCCCTATCTATAAATAAAATAGTTTAGTGCCAAAGTCACGAGAATACCCTAGTCCTATATTATCATGAGATGTGGCATAACGCCAAGATTATTACTATCGCATTTTCTAAACATCGAAGGAATGGACGAGGGAAAGAGAGCCAAGGATGGGTATCTCCTCCCCCTCGAGATACATGCCGTTGCTAATCCCGGAATGGGTGGTGATCGCTCACTTTCCTCGCTCATTCCCTCGACGTTAAGAAGGGCTCTTGTTACTTGTTTTACTTAAGAGTTATTCTAAATGGCGAGGAAAATGAGCGAGGGGAGGGAGGTGGTGGGATGAGAACCATTCACTTCCCTCGAGATATGCATACCAAAAAAGATGACACACATCTCGAGGGAGATGAACGGTCCCCACCCCGCCACCTCCCTCCCCTCACTTCCTCGACATTTAGAATTTCTGTTTACTTAAATCTTCCATTTATTTACATTCAGTGCCACCATGTAAGAAGCATTTGAATTGAAGTCGCCCGTCATTCTCCCATTCAACAATGCCACAAAACCGACAATACGTCTGCTAGTACGCGATCAGCCAAAATACCATTTCAGGGCTACACAGGTCAATATGTTTTCACTACACAGTCACAGTAGACAACAATTCTGTTCGTTCGTTTTCGAAGTTCTCACTCTCTCTTTGGTCTCAGTAGTTCTGGCCGATTGTTGAAGCTCAAGCAGGTACGCAATCTCACTCCTTTCACCCAATTTAGGGTTTCGATTTCGTAGATTTTGTGAATGTTGAGTGTTTTAGGGTTTATAATTGTTGAAGAGAGATCTTTTTTGGTTTGGTTGTTTAGGGTTTCTTAATGTCTGCAAATCGTTCGACGGATGAGACTGAATCGAAGGATCTGGACTTGAACTTCGATGCAGCTCATAAAGAGGAGAATGATGAGGTTTCTAGGGTTAGTAGTGTGAGAGAGAGTTCAGTTGCGATCAGTGTTTCTGTGTCTGAAACCCTAATTGAGAGAGCAGGTGATGTGATTGTGGCGACTGAAGGGGGTGATGATCTGGTTGTTCGTGATGAACGGAACGATGAAGCTGTGAAAGACAGTGAAGTTGGAGAGAGAGATGGAGGGGTTGTAGTTGGAGATGTACATATGGAGTGTTCGGTGGCAGTCACGGAGTTAATAGAGGAGAGAATTGAAGTGGTTGAAGGTGAAATTGTGAAGAAGAATGAACTGGATTCTTCTCTGCCGGAGAAATATCTAAGTTTGGAAGAAGATGGTCAAAATGCGGATCTTAAGAATGAAGAGAATGCTACTGTAGGAGATGAGAAGCAAAGAATGGAGACTGAAGTGGTGGAGAGGGTTTTGAGTGAAGTAGATGGAGCTCAAGAAGCAGCTTTGAATGATGTTGAGGAAAACCGGAATGATGGGGCTCCGGTGGAAGTGGATACTGGTTTGGTTGCAGATGATACGGATGGGTCTCAAGTTGCTGTTGAATGTGCGACTGCAAGTGGCATTAATGAACCGGATCCTGCTCGGGTTAGTAAATCTACGGGGCTTGTAGAGGATGGGAATTTTGATACAGATGGTCACGGTGCCATGTGTCATGTTTCAGAAGATAAAGAAAATCAGAGAGACGATGTTGGAGGGGTCGGGAGTTCACCATTGATAACTGGAACTTCGGAGGAGCAATTACAGGATGTCATTGGAGGGGAAGTTGTAGCCACTGAAGTTGGGGAGGTACTGAAATCTTCAGAAACCAATGCTGTGGAATTGGTTGACGGGTTGGGTAGAAACCCAGAATCCCAGAATATTTGTCGTGAAGAAGATATTACAATGCAAGATATGGAACAGGAGGAAGTTTCCCTAGCCGCTGAAACAACCTCTAATCAAGTAAAACCAGAGGTTCATCAAAATGAAGACGAGGATGAGGCGGGGAGGTCAACGTTGGTTACAGAAACGACGGGAGAACAAACTAAAGGTGTTTCTGAAGGGGAAGTTGTTACTCTGGAAGTTGGCCAGGGTTCAAAAGTTTCAGAAACCAATGCTTTGGGTGGAAGTCCAATGTCTTTACAAGACCCGAATGTTTCTTCAAAAGAAAATTCGGCCATGCAAGAATTGGAACTGGAAAACATTTCTAATGTAGCTGAACCAACCTTTAATCAGGTAGAAGTAGAGGCGCATAACAATGTTGAGCAGTCTGAATTGGATGGTGTTAGGGCAGGGAGTTCAATATCAATCACCAAAACAGTGACAGAACAAATATTTGGTGCAGTCACAGTAGTTGGGGAGGGGTTGGAAGCAGGATGTGATACTTTGGAAATCAATGCTGTGGATTCATCCGATATACTAGGTGGAAGCCCAAAAGCTTTGCAGCATCAGGATATTTCTCTTGAAAGAGACATTTCCCTGCAGGATATAGAACCAGAGAAAGTTACCTTTATAGCTGAAACAACTTCTGACCAGGTGGGATCTGAGGTTCATCAAGATGAAGAACAAGCTGATATCAAGGATGTAAGATTTGGGACTTCAGTATTGAGCACAGAAATACTAGGAGAGCAAACACAGAGTATTGTTACGGGCGTGGATGCTGTGGATTTGGCCGATGCATCAGGTGAAAGGTCAGAATCTTTGCATCAACACCAGGAAATTTCTCTCAATAAAGATGGGTCCATGCAAGATATATGGGTAGAAAAGGTTGTCCCTGTAACCGAAACAATCTCTAACCAGGTAGAATTAGAGCTTGACCAAAGTGAAGAGCAGATTGAAAGCAAGGATGTACAGGTGGGTAGTGTAGAATCTTTGCAACACAGCCATATTTATCTCCAAGAAGATACTTCCATGGAAGATGTAGAGCCAGAGAATCTTGCTCTTGTAGCTGAAACAGTCTGTAGTCAGGTAGAATCTGAGATTCATGGGACCACATTTATCATCATGAAACCTAGTTTCAGATTATCCTTTTCTTCGTTAGTAGATCATGTTATTCAAATTTAATTGCTTTTATTATCTTAACCATCCAACCAGGCTACCATTGGCACTTTATTATTTATATATTGCCGTATTGTCTCGTGTAATTTTTGTTTAGCTGTTGTATTTTATTCCTGTATCTTGAATTTAACGTGTTGATCAAGCATATTTTTATGATTCTTGTGATACCTTTGTGACAATCTTTCTTAATTTACCCAATTACTCAGAACTGACTTTTAATAATTTTCCAGGTAAAATTAGAGGTTACTGCCACTGGATGTCGGAAAAATTCAGACAAGCAAATCCAAACTATTGTTGGAGGGGAACCTGTAACTAGGGATGTTGATGATGTATCTACAAATAAAGATGAAGTTTCAAAAATTGATTCTGTGGTTCCCAATCAAGCTGAGGCCCTAGGTCAAACTTTAGAACCTATTTCAGGGGAGAGTCCTCTTCATGAAGAGAATATTTGCTGCCAAGATACTGAGCCAGAGACAGCTTCCCCACTAGTTGGAACAACCTCCAACCAGGTAGATGAAGAAGGAATGGAACCACATCTTGTTCAAGAGAATCCCCACGGAAATGCTTCTGTTACAGTTTCTACATCACTGGCTGAAGTTATTGATGGATCACAATCGATGGCATCAGGTGCTTCTCTGCATGGTGAAAACGAGCCTGATTTCACTACCCTGGAAAAGGGCATTTACAGTTTCATATTGCTCAAGTTCCTGATCCTGAAGTTGAGCAGCAGAATTCTAATGTTGAAGATGTAAATATTGTGTGTTCTTCTATGGTCCTTGAATCATTGGTCAAGAAAAATGAAGCAGTTGTTGGAGATGGGGTTTCATTAATCGACAAAGAGGAAGTTGCAGAAAGGAAAGATGAGGTTTCTGAGTCTGATCCCATGGATGAGAATATTAGTTGCAAAGAGGTTATTTCTATGCAAGAGGTTAAACAAGATGTTGTCATCCAAGACGAAGGTATTAAGACAGGGTTTCTATTAGATGGTGATGGCGGTGGAGACTCGCATCCCATTAAGGAGAACATGGATGAAGAAGCTGTGAACTTGCCACCCGAAGTTGCTAACATATCTTCTCTGTGTAGCAAGGATTCTACCTCTGCTCTGATCACTGAAACCGTTTGGCCTTTGGAGAATGGACATGCAGGTTCGGAGGCCCAAGTTACTGAATTTGATGTTTCTGGGTGTGAACAGATGAAGGCTAGAGTAGAAGCTCAACATTTTGTGTCGTCTCCTGTGATCAATGAACAGCTGGGTGAGCAAATCCAAGTTGATACTGAAAAGGAAGTAGCGGACAGTGAAGGATTTCTGTTAAGGCGAGATGAAGCTTTGGATGGGTGTTTTGGTTCAGAGTCCCCTCCGATTGGAGATCTTTCTCACGAAGTGTTATTTCTGTGGGAGATGAAGAAGAAGTGATGGTTGCCCAAGTAGCTGAAGCAGATTTCAGTCAGGTAGATGGAGATGACAAAATGGACGCAGACCCCATTGAGGAGCATCTGAATGAGATTCGTTGTGCTACTGATTCACAATCGGTTGTTGAAGCTGATGGTGAAGATTCCAGTGGCTGTCATGGGACAGATGGGAACAAGCATGGAGAGGAGGCTAAGCAAGATAGGTCATCAAATGAATATAATGTTCAAGTAGGCAAAACCAGAGAGACGAGACACAATGTGGAACTTTCTGGTTTGGTTCATTTAC
Source organism: Berberis thunbergii (assembly GCA_003290165.1). Taxonomy (NCBI): domain Eukaryota; kingdom Viridiplantae; phylum Streptophyta; class Magnoliopsida; order Ranunculales; family Berberidaceae; genus Berberis; species Berberis thunbergii. The sequence goes on from QNQO01010428.1 coordinate 102,400, forward strand.
ATGAGAATACAGTAGAACATGAAGGTGAGTTTTTCCAGTTACAATTTAGTATGGGGTAAAGTCAAGAGCCATCCTTGGTGGCCGGGACAGATATTTCCTTCTTCAGCTGCGTCAGAGCGTGCATTGAAGTATCAAAGAAAGACAGCCTCTTGGTGGCTTATTTTGGAGACCAAACATTTGCTTGGAATGAGGCTTCGTCATTAAGGCCTTTCAGAACACATTTCTTGCAGATGGAGAAGCAAAGCAACTCGGAATCATTTCGCACCGCTGTCAGCTTTGCTTTGGATGAAGTTTCTAGAAGAGTAGAATTGGGACTGACCTGCTTTTGCAAGCCAAAAGAAGCCCATACCGAGGCAAAATCTCAGATCATTGGAAAATGCTGGGACAGGGGAAGAGGTAAAGGAAAGGGTGGTTCTGGACAGATCTTTGAGTGCATTTTCTTTTGAACCCGAGGACCTTGTCACTAATGTTAAGCATTGGCATTGGTTCCATCTGGCGGAGTTGAAAGACTAGAACTTGCAATAGCTAAGGCAGAACTTACATCGTTCTATCGTTCAAAGGGTTATTTTCAACTGCCTGAGTTCCACGTCTATGGAGGGTTGGTGGAGAATGAAGTGGTCGGTTCAATTTCAGGAGAAATAGAGTACCCTCATGCAGCAGTTGAGCATGAAACTCCAGTTGTCCAGAACGGTGAGCAGATGTCCTCTGGAAAAGCAAACGTGAAAGGACGATACAGCTCTTCTCGTAAGCGCAAGTCTGTCTCTGATGAAGATATTCATCCTAGCAGAAAAGAGAGAAGCTTATTGGACTTGATGGATGAGAAGAAGGCCTGCACATCTTGCCAATTGTGGTAAGGCTTCAAGCAAGTCAGCTTCATCCTCTGGAAAAGAAACACATCATCTTCCCCATCAAGAGATGTTGATACAGAGCCTCCTGCTCAACAATCTTTAAGGTTGGAGAATGTATTCGCAGAAATTGCAAAGCAACTGACAGGTACCCCTCCAATTCTTAAGAGCGGTGGTGAAAGGTTTCAGAAAACTGCAGCTAAGGTAGCTCCCAGCAGCGAGAAAGTTGATGTTGTTGGCAGTTCTCCTTACACTCCCCGAAAGTTGAATAGACGAAGGATTGCAAGTCCAAAGGCATATTCTTTTGCTGATGAAAACCTATCGCAACTCTGCTCGGCCGCACGAGATCCTAGGAAACGGTACAATTTTCTTTCTAAAATAATTGATTTTTTTACTGCTTTTCGGAATTCAATCAGCTTGGAAAAATCCAGTTCCGAAAAGCCAGAAGAAGTCTGAGAAAATGAGTGGTGGCAGAAGAGTGCGTGGAATTAGAAAACCATCTAATATTGAGACAATTTTGATAAAACATTTGACTTTGAAGACATGAGCGACTCTTATTGGACTGACAGGATCATCCAAAGCAGTCCTGAAGAGCAACCATCACGGACAGACAGGGAAGAGCAGCGGACAATTTGAGATGGCAATGCAGATGTATAGTCCTTCTGGTTGAAGCAGCAGAACAACACTTTCCCTTCCGTGAGGATTCCACTTCCTCGCTGGACTCTTGATGGAAAGCCAAATCTCCATCCAGC